>CM047991.1:11523358-11543840 GCA_026261665.1 Melanotaenia duboulayi | reverse complement strand
AAAGAAGACAGAGAAAGCTACAAATATGATGAGTTTCATATTTAATTCTTTAGAGTCTTTCTTCCTATAATTTTGGTTCTCTAAATGTAGATAGTGAAGGCATCACGTAGACATTTCTCTGTGAAACTAGCTACCACAGCCATAAATCTGTCATGACAGGTGCACAATATAACCAAAATGTTAGTTGTGCCAATATTTTGATTAACTATACTATAATTGTATAGCAGGGCTATTTAAGTGGCGGCCCACAGACCAGAACCAGTCCATCAGTCTACTTGGACCAGCCATTCTCTATCTACAAAAAGTAAATTAATTATTTAATAGCAGTGACTAAACTGTAAGAGCATCTCTTTGGGGACATTTTGGGACGTTACGTAGCACTGCCATTTTCGCTGTTGAAGGCCAAAGACACCGGCTTCTTATGAAAATGTCACATTCAAAGAAGTTGACAGTGACAGGCCTAGATTCAGTCATGTAAGATTAAGTGATGTATTAACAGTAGAGGGAAATGTGCGGCCTTTCACCAAAGACTTCCAACATTTTGACATTAAAAACATTACGGCAAGGTTCAAAAGAAGCATTTAATATAATGTTTTTAAATAAAGTTAGAATAAAAAATAAATAAAAGCAAAAAAATAAAAAACAGAAGAATAAAATGTTTTAAAATCAAAGAAATAAATAGAAACAGAACAAGCTAATATAGAGAGAAACAGACAACAAAATGCATACAGTGAGGAACAGATGATAATACATCTATCCTGTAATCNAACATTTGACACACACAGATGATAATACATCTATCCTGTAATCATCATCATTTTTTTTTCTATTCGAAGAACCTTTCAGGTCACTGAAGACAATGTACAATAAAAGAAAAGAGAAGGAGAGAAAAAAAGGAACAACCAAGAAAGATAAATAAAAGTAGAGGTATAAAACATGGTACGATCTAGTCACATACAGTATGCTATCTTGAACAGGTGAGTTTTGAATCTGGACTTAAACACAGGACGAGTCAATCTTGCAAATTTCCGGTGGGAGTGAATTCCAGGAGTGAAAGGAGGGGTGAAAAGAAAAAGACATCACCGATGCATGAATGGTGAGAGTTTCTGTCTGTACTGATGATTTTCACTGATCTGAACAGATGTGTGAGCAGAAGGAAATGCTTACGTCATCTTAAACATAGACTGTTTAATGCTTGTGGACCTTTAAAGATTTGGAACTGACAATAATTCCTTTATATTCTTTTTTTCTTTATTTGTGTGTGTCAGTGAACGCTGAGCTATAACAAATTTCCTGAAATCTGTGCCAGCTTGTCAAACCCAGGAAAATGTATGAAATGTTTTCTATTCGCTCACATTCAACACAACTTTCTCATGTCCCTCATATACCTGCATCGTCTACTTCTGAAACAGAAAGGAAGCCAGTAACACAGGTGGAACAAGGCTGCATTGCATTTTTTAAATCACCAAGGCATGGCAAATAAAGGTAAAAACATTAAGCACTCAATTGGAAGTACTACAACAGAAAAACGTGTGATCATTGTGCATCAGACTTTGTGCTCCTCTTGCTTGAGAGATGTACGGAGGGATCAGACATGCATTTTATACATCGTACTACACTCAAACATGAATCAGGTCTGTAATTCTGCAATGCTGCAATGATTTATGAATGGACAATGCAATGCAAAATAAAGCTGGCTTGCTTGATTCATTAGTGAATGGAAAAGGAAGCTGAGAGACACATCCTTGTGGCCATATGGCAGAACTGATGTGTACAAGGGGCTTTAAAAATCGCTTTAGGTATGTTGAATCTGTTTCATACTATAGGCCCCAGTAGTGAGAAACACTGTTTTAATGAAATGGAAACAACTCCAAAGGACACACAATATCCATAGCTGAGCAATAGATAATTTTTCTTGTCAGCCTAGCTCCTTAGCTCGGTTAGTCAGACAGCTAAAATTAAGCTAGCACTATACAATTACACTATGTATGATTAATGAAAAGTTTAATATCATTTTAACACAACTAAAGGACTATGCAGCTCTTCACTTTCAGAAGAAATTGCCAGCCCTTGATTTATCCTATTCAGCATGTGGTTAGGGTTAGATTTAGACTGAGCCCATCTGTGGTCTCTCAGAGTAGCAGTTTAATACAGTTTAAACTACGCTAAAACCAGAAGCCTTCTCCAAACCTTTTATATATATTTCATATACTTTATATTTTATATTGGTTCTAAAGCTTTTTTTATTTTGTCACAGCATTCAATTAACATTATGTTAAAGTTTAGTTTTTCTTTTTCTTTTTGTATATATATTTTTTACATATGTACACTGATACTAAAGGATAGCACACTAAAAGATACAACAGTCAGTGCTTGAGACTGAATCTGCGTCTTCTGTCAGAGATGCATCTAACACCAAGTCCCCCAACACCCCTCGTTTTTTGTTTTTTTTTATGAAAAAAAACGTTCGTTTTTATGTATATCAGAAAGCACATGTTCTACCTAACATTAGGTCTCTGGTAGAGTCAGTCTTGGTAATGCCGTGCTGCTCAGTGCCACTGATTTACTGCTGTCCTTGCTCTCTGCAGAGCCCCTGCTGTCCTCACACATTCTCATCTAGGCCAAGACCCCCTCCTTGTCAAATCAATTTCTGCATTGGGGCCAGATTGTGTATGCATGCATGCATACATGACAGTGTAAGTATAAGTGTGTGTATGCATGCCAATGTTTCAAATACACCACTTTTTTTTCCCAGAAGTTACAAATCAGAGTTAAAAATGAAGCTGCAGCCGAAGATGCGCTAATGAGCGGGGCACTCACAGGTAACCACAGGAGTTATTGAAAAAATGTTATCCACACTGCAAGAGCAAGTGACGCAAATAAGAGCAAGAAAAGTGCTGGTGTCTGCCTCTTCATTCAGGTGAATCAATTAGTGTTGCAACCGTAACCATTGATCAGAAACAATACATCTTTGTGATGTTGTTTGTCTCCTGCTCTGTGCGAGACTGAAACCCCTGTGTGGCCACCAGAGTGATAGTGCAGTGTTTACCCTTGCATGGGATATCTATCACCTTCCTCGCTGTGATGGTGGATCAAAGAGGCACTGAGACAAACAGTATGTCAAATGTGGTAGTGGATTAATGCTGGGACTGTATGAGACTGTTGTTGTGTTACTCACAGCTGGAAGCTGTTTTCTCTCATGGGGAAATGAATTCCCTTAATGATTTTGCTCAGTAGCTTTAGGCACCATCATCTGACTTCTCTCTTTCCCTGCAAGGAAGAGAAAAAAGGTATGACTTTGTTTATTATTGCCATCATTCTGCTGTTATTTTTTTTTTTTTCTGGTCTCTGTAGGCAGATGAAGCCCCAGATCTGACAGCATGGCTGGTGCGCACATTTATACCTGGATCTGAGAGAAAAAATAGAGGCTTGTTTAATGATAGCTAAGCCAGATATCTAAGCTATGCTCTATATACCTTATGGGCTAGGATCCAGGGAGTAAAATTTGTTAAAAGCTGCATAGTTAGAGCTTTTTTACAACTGCAAAAGCAAAAGTTATTAGAACTACAGCCAAAAAATGAAGCAAAAGAAAAAGACTTGAGCCCATGCGAGGGCAGATGCGGGGGTGTGGATTATGGTTTTCATGCTCACCTAACAGATGTGGATTGTCGGTCTGTGAGGCTTGAAAGCAGGTGGTAAGGTTGGTCTTGTTCACAAATAAAACACCCAACACACAGCAAGCTTGAGCAACCACTGCAATGCTTTAAGCTGTTAAACTTCCCTTTTGTTGAAACTTTTTTAGGCCTCACAACACCAAACAAAAATATATACATAGATGGTTATGCCAGAAGCAGAGACACTTTGTAACGCAGCGTGTTTTCTACAGGAACAGCTTCAGAAGTGATCATGGGTAAAGGATTAATGTAATTCTTTGTATTTTTTTTAGTATTCCGTGCAGTCTGCACTATCCTCTCTGGAGCCATATCACAATCCTGTTACTTATCTCTCATCTGTGCACTTTCGAAACCTTATTAAAGAGGTTTGTGACCGTCCCACTGATTTCCCCTTTCTCATATTGTTCAATATGGCTTTTATTTTCCACCACTTTTGTTCTTCCACATGATGCCAGAGAGCACAAAATTGCTCACTGATATAATCTGCTACAGGATGTGACATTTAATGGTTTGTGTGTGTGTGTCTGAGTGTGTTTGTATTGTAAGTATGCACCCATGGGTATGTGTATAGCCATCTATATCTGGACATAGCATTCCTAGGATGGAGGTAATTTGGTGAGGAGGGATCTCTGTCTGTCTCAATACCTGGGCAGATGCATCTTCAATGTCCTCCATTTGGCCACAGACCGCTGCTGCATCCTAAACTGCAGCATGGAGCTTTATTATATTTGTGCATCCAGTGTGTAAAAGACAGAGTGCACTTGGTTCCCTAATGGAGTGCTCCAGAGCCAGGCAGGACTGGCTGCAGGCTTGTTTACTGGCCAGCACACGCTAACAGCACACACTGATTATTATTAATCCCATGGAGCAGAGTGAAAAAAAAGGCAAAGGTAGTTTGGGGAAAGGAGACCAGCTTGTTCCCATATCATAATAGATGCATTTTCCAAAAATGAAGGTAAAAGCTGTGATCCTGGAAATCTTTTCTTTTATGCTGCCTCTCAGTGTCTCCTGCATGCTTAAAAACTTTGCCTTTTCTTACAGTCTTTGATAGCATTGTCTCCGTTTTAAAGTTTATATGTCTTACTTATTGCTTCCACTATTGCACAGTAAAGATATTGCATTACTGTCTGAAAAAGTAATTGAGACTTAACAGGCACTCATGTAAGTAGGTCAAAAATGTTATAGTAAAGGAAGTGATGATATTTTGTGTCAACCAAACAAGCAAAAGAATAATATACTTGTATATTATTAATGGTGACATTATGCTACTAAATTAATGCCTTTTTAGTCATTCCACAGACACTATGGTACAGTATGATCCTATATCCTCACATGCGATTGCCCGCCTGTCCATGYGGGCCAATCCAAACAAAGCAGTGCCGTGGGCAAACCTGGGGCTGAGCACTGAGAGCTAAGCATGCAGCAAAAGGAAAAAAAAAACCTGGGAGCCAGCTCTCACTCGATGGGAGCCAGCTTTTCTGATTCACTACCAAGCATTAGCTCACAGACCTGGCTCTTTCGTGCATGGCACATCACCTCTCTGCTCCTGTAAAGCTGTATTTTATTTTTGAACTTTGAACTGTGACAGTTGGTGTAATGTAATCTTCCACATGTTCCTATCTATTTTGTTGAAGATGTAATAGTTGTGTATCATTACACGAGTGACAATATAACACAATGCTGACTGAGAAACTGTCCAATTTGCAAAGCAAAGGAAGGCGTTTTACATTTCTGAGCTGTAAAAATGTGGTAATATTCCAAAATTTGAGCATAAGTATCAGTTTTCATGTACAATGTAGATGCTGTAACTCTAAAAGGGAGACATAGGAAAAAATCTTTTTCATAGCCCAGAAATTGCAGTTTTATTTATTTATTTTTTACAATTTTAAGCCTCTACTGTCAAACTGCCATGTTTTTCATTATGAACCAAAAGCTATGACACATTCTTGTGGCAATCTGTGTTTAGAGCATATTACAGGATTTTCTCGTAGCCTTTGAAACTACAGATTTGTTAGTTTACTTTTGCATTGTTCGTTATACTAAAACCAGACATACAAATGATCTGCTAGCATTGATTGAGGTATCATTGTGTCATCTCTGTTTCTTCAAAGTAACTTTAACAGAAAAAACAAGTCATGCTACCACAGGTAGTTTATATTTGGATGATTACTTACACGCTCATAAGAATAAAGCAGTATGCTGTAAAATAATATGTGGCTTCTTCATTCTGCTGTCTTTGTCCTCTACCGTCTTTAATATGAATTGACATAGAAAGAGGATCTCTAAAGGGATGTAATGGTGACAACATCATTTGTGTCATTTCCTCTGCAATTGCAGCTGGAGACACACAAGTGGTTCTATTGAATTTGCTGTGTTTGTAGTTGATCTATGTGGGAAGCAGGCCTTCCCAAATGGATTAATACCATAACCAGTTCCAGATGGCTGCAACATCTTGTTCCCCCTTTCTGTGATAGTTTTAATGCTTTATTGATTGTTGTTGTCCAGGGAACAAAAATGCGCACAGAGGATGGTTCATTCTTTTTACACATGCTTACAAACATGCTCACACGTCTTCCTGCACCAGCACCTCTACTGCTTCCACTCTCTCTCTGCCAGAAACCCACAATCCATTTTTTATGGTGCTCTGGAATCATTATGCAATGAGCTGATTGGACACTCCTTCATCCTCTTAAACTGGAAGAATGGCCAGGCATGCTGAGAAGAGAAATCTGAACCGAGAGCCAATGCGGAGCTAGCAGGATAGGAGTGATATGTTCGTGATTCCGATTGCTGGTGGCAGAATTTTGTACAAGCTGGAAACGGTAGATGCAAGATTGATTGATACCTACGTATAAAGCATTGCAGTAGTCAAGTCTGGAGCTTGCAAAAAACATGCCTTTGTCCAGATCTCTGTGGCTCAGGAAAGGCCTTTCTTTGGACAATAAACAAAGCTGAAAATAACTTGTTTTCACTACAGGCTTTTTGTCCTGTGGCACGACAACCTGATTGTCCGATTTCAAACGACAGTCCAGTTTACCCCCAGATTTTTAACCACCAAGTGGGAGGGGTTATTTTAAGGGGGTCTTATATTATTATATTATTATTGTCATGATATACTAAGAGGAAAATCAAATAATTTCATGAAAACAAGTCATCTTTAAGAGATGTTGCCTAAAAAAACAAATGAACAGAAGTTTTTTTTTGTTTGTTTTGCTTTTCAAATTGTGAAACTGTGGAGTTAATTGTTTTGCATCAACTTTCTGCTCAGGATTTTTAAGGCACGTCTGAAATCACCAATCCATAACACAGTGGAGTTGCTCATACCAGGCAAAAAAAGCACCCCCACCCTGAACACTCAAAAGTTGTAAATAGGCATACCATTATACATTAGCTGGGGGACTTGCAGCTAGCTAGCTGCGCTGCTTTCATCTTGAAAATGTGTCTTCTGTGGATGCCAGGATTTGTAAAGCAGTGTTGTCTAAATCTGGTCCTTGAAGGTTTTGGATGTACCATGCTGTTTATGTCACCAACAAATGCAGGACAAATTCCAACTACTCGAAACAACTGCAGCTGAGTGTGGACTCAAAATAAAGAGATCGAAATCTAAAATCATGCAGGTCAACAACAAAAGCATGTACCCTTTAATCATCGGACCAGACACATACCTGGAAAGTGTCATTACTGTGGATGGTGGAACAGAAGAGGGTGTTAAATAGGAAGACCAAAAACATCTCACTCAATACTAAGATCAAAATCTTCAACTCTAACGTTAAGACCGAATTGTATGGATCTGAAACTTGGAGGATAAACTGCAGTCTTTCCTCAATCGTTGTCTGAGACGAGTCCTCGGCATCGTCTGGCCAAACAAAATGAACGACATTGCTCTGCGAGAACCCAGTGGACAATACAGCTGATGAGGAGAAAGTAGAGATGGAATGGTCACACACTAAGAAGAAATGACAAGGCAATAACCAAACAGACTCTAACTTGGAATCCACAGTGCAAGACCCACAAACACATGGAGGAGGAACACAGAGCAAGAAGTAAAAAAGAATGGAAAAAGGTGAAACAATACATCAGTGGCCTCTGTTCCGGACAGAATAAAAAGCCTAAGAAAGTAAGAGGATGCTATCTGTGCTTAGAATTAAATAAAGTTCAGTTGATCCATATCAGTTTAATACAGGTGCATAATAAAAGAAAAAAACAACTGCATCACACTGCATCAGATTTATGATCATTTCTATTTTAAACAATTGCGTGGCCCTACTTTTTCATTCTCTTGACAATATGTTTTCGCACAGTTGCGTACTGATAAACATTCTGGTGATATCACACAGAACAGAAGTCAGTAAAAAGACAAATTCTGTTACTCCTTGCCTAGCTTGCACCCTCAGACAGATAACTTTCGTTAGTAATTGCTCTAAAAATAAATGAGCAGGCTTGCTAATTTCCAGAAGTTTTATACTCCATAGCTGCTGTTTTAATATGTGCCTCTGCACAATATAACCGTGGTGACTGGTACTGGAAATCATGCCAGGCCTGTGAAAATAAAAATGTCACACCATAAAATTAGCTTCCATTTGAAACTCACACAGGACACCATTAGCCCTTAAGGCCTTACTAAGGTGTTGTACACGAGGTGAAGAAAATATACAGAAGATGTTGTCCATGTGGCACTATCTCCTGGTGGTCCCCACCCTGTGTACCAGTCCCCTCTTCCCTCTATCCAACCCACCTTATTCCACTGTGTCTGGAGGTTCTGCTGACAGCATTCTCACCTAATACTTATTTAGATCTCCTTGTGGACTACAACAAGGCCTGTTACCCCACTAAACAAGTCAATGTTAGCTTTAAAAAAGGAATGATGTGGTGTTGAACTCCAACACCCAAAGCTAAAGTCTACTGAATTAGTCTCAGCACAGCTGGACAATTCCCACTGAGTGCATGAATAAGCAGCTCTGACTGTGGTGCTTCATGGGGAGTTAGCTAATAACTTAATGATGTCAATGCTTTGTTAAAGCTTCAGTGAAAATAAGGGATGTAAGGGAAGTTGACTTTTAAGAAATACAGTTCTAAAAATGACATTTTTTTCCTTCCCATTTGTGTCTTTTGTAGCTTTTATCATATTACCTGTGAAAGGTCTATACAGCTAAATGAAAAGCATACACCCACTGGTGGAATCTGTAAGCACTTTAAGACCTGATGTCCCACAACTGGGATAAATTGAGACCAGACAGGCTAATTGTTCCAAAATGGACATTTTGGAGACCTTACCTGAACTAATAAAAACCTTTTAATTTTGTTCTACTTCACTTTATCAGCATTTTTGGAGATTATATTTGCATATTGCACTATGATTTTATAGAGGTTCAGAGCCACAGCTCTGCATCATTCGAAAGGAATATTTCCATAAAGAAATTCACCATACATTCCACCACCACAGCATCCCACTGAATATGGCAGAAAAAAGAGACATCTGCAAATACTGGAGGGGCAGCGGATTATAGAGGATGCTTTATGCTGTTTTCTAAGAAAGGTTGCTGTTCTGCTGGTGTACTTAAGGACTGAATTGATGAAGCGCTGTTACAGCTTTTCAGGTTTCAGCTTCATGTTACTCTGTACCCCTGCTAAGTGACATCAGCTTTTTCTTTGACTTATGTAATCAACTGAATGGCTTATTTCACGTGCATATCAAGAGCAAGTGGAGGCTTATTTAAATGTAGTTCTAGTATTTTCTTATTTTTAAGGTGAAATGCCTTTCATGTGGTTTTAAATTACAAGTTGTATGTTTCAGCTGCAATTTATTTGGCTTTTCATCTTTGGTATAACTTCCTAACCTATAACTTTTTTTCTTTTGCTTTGAAATTTCAAATAAAATATGAGACAAAGTACATTTTCCAATGTTTGCTTCTTTAGTTTGGTAGCGACAGGAAAGAGCATTTGCTATCAGATCAAGAGCAGCAAAGTAAAACTAGAGGCTGTCATGGTTTTTACTGCTGTTTTTACATCATACACACTATGGCTGAAAATGACACAGTCAGATCCAGTGAATTCAGAATAATATCTATTCTAGCTGGGTTTTGATAACTGATCCATGTTTAACAGTTAATACATTCCCAAGTCAAATAGCATTAAAAAAGATAAAAATTTAACTAAATAAATAATTTATAGATTAATGAAGTAAAAAGAAATTACACTTTTAAAACTTGCTAGTCTGGCCAGCTCCAGCTTATAAACCAAATGCAATGGCACTTTCAGGTAATGAAATGATATCACAAGTATAGCACTCTACATTATTTTTATATTCAAGGAAATTATACTTTCATGTTAACAAGGTTGTATGTACAGCAAAAATCTCCATTCTTTAGGAAATTATCCACATTGGAAACAAATGAGCGCAATGGCCACATTAGATTAGAAAATAAAATCCATTCTCTACTTTAATGAAATGAATTTAAGTAGAAAAAACACTTTATTTATCCCAGAGGGATTTTTTTTTAAAATATAAACAACAATAATTAATGGCAAATTGATTTAATTTTTAAACTGATAACTTTTAATTAATACAATTAACCCTTTAACATACACAATCATGTGACACAAAATGACACTTGTTATCCCATTCCTCGTTCTTAAAGGGTTAATTATTTTATGTTAATCAATTGTGAATTTAAAACAATTTAATTTACTTAATAGCATTTAATTAATAACAATTATTACATTTTTAAATTAACTGCACAACATGTAAAGTTTAGGATTAATTGGAGCCAAAAGCAATATAGCTATGTCAGGATTAACAAAGAAAAAAAATCACTGGTATAGATTAGAAACTCGACATGTGAATTCTTTGTAATAGAATCCATGCAGTAAATGTCATACAAACCTTCTGCCTCTTCTTATTTTAGACTTTAAAGTAATTCATGATGCAGAGAGTGTAAGAAGAAGAAGAAAAAAAGGCTACACTGATGTGATGAAGTTTCAGCAATATACAACATCTAAACTGTAGAGTTTTCAACATGACTGTTGCAGAGCTACCAGTGGAAAGTTTTAACATATTTATCCATTAGATTTAATCCAAATGTTTGACTGGTAGTGTTTATTAAGAAAAATAAATTAGGTCTTTGTTTCTACTGTGATGGATTACTATTTTTTTATGTATCTCCTAAAAGCAAATTAATCTTCTGAATATCTTAACCTGATGTAACATGTGACAATGGAAAGGAGATGGAAAACCATAAATACTACACAATGAAGTTGATTAAACAACTTTTAACTGCCTGTTTTCTCTTGTAAAGCAAATTCCGGCCCTTCTGTGTACTCATCAAAAAATGCAATGTTACTGAGGCATAACAACTGCATGCACCATTTCCTTTCATCCAGGGGTTTTGGCAAAAAGTGCAATGTACTTTAATTTATTTTTTTTTTCTCCAACAAAATTAATCCTGCTATTAGAAAACTGTCCATTTTCAGACAGATCTATTTTCTCTGAAATGCAGTTAATGAACGTAATGCTTCACTGGCATTGAGTATTTGGATGCATTTTTAAGTACTGCAAAGCTGACACAACCAAATTATCTTCAGATTTAACTACATTTAAGCTATAGCTTTGGGTGATTCATCTTAAATGGGCCTTTGCAGCTATTCTTATTAAGCTTCCATTCCTGCTGTTGCTGCCGTCTTACATGAGATGTTCAAAATGAAAAGGCTGCGTTTTTTCCACTCAGCATGTTTGGCTGCAGTTTGCTGAAGGCAAATAAAATAAAATAAAATAAAAATCTAACCACAATATTGCAGTACTTCTGTCATGTCTCTTCTAATTTTGTTAACAATGTCTGTTATGGTCGCTCCATTATGTCATCTCTTGGTGCTACTCCACCGCTAATGACATGGGAGCTGCCGAAGGTGTAGAGCAGAGCGCTTACAGGTAAAACGACTGTAAGATAAGATGAACACAGTGACAGAACTGTGTTTCTCGACCTAGTTGCACACAGAGGTGCTAAAAAGAATGGGTGTATAGGGGAAAGTGTGAGTGTTTCTGACTGCTGTGATACAATGTATGTCTGCAGTGTGCAATTCTGCTGACGGCTTGGGATCTTCTAATAAGTGGCTTCCCTGTCTGGCAGATGCAAAGAAAGAGGGATGGGTGGGAGAGAAAAATGGCTATTTCGCCTCTCTAACCTGCTTAAGTTCATTCCTTGCTGATGCACAACTGCCCATTAGGGTGCTCTAAAGCACACATTGGTGTGTGGCAGGTGTGTGACTTTACAGATGATTAAGATGATGACTACCAGAAAACAGTGGAATCGCCCTTTATACATCCTGGAAGCTAAGAATCACACGCTAACTTCAACATCATCACGGGTGCAGCGGTGCGCTCTGTGATGTTTTGTGAAGTCATTGATGTTTACCTAACTGGATAAAGCAAGTGCAAGGACAGATACACTGCTTAGTGATGTAGAGCTGAAATAGACTGGACAAAACTGAGGAGATGATGCTCCAAACTGGCTAAGGTAGTGATGAAAGATGCCTTTGGGAATGGGAATGTATATTTGTCCTTATAGAGAACAAAACCTATAATATGACAGAATTAAAGGATGGAGGATATGGAGGCTGATTTTTTCCTGCAGCAGCGAGCTGTGGTGGACCAGGGAGGGGAGGAAAGGAAACAGTGGTTCAGAAAAGTTTAGCTGAAAGTTAGCTGTGGCCTTCAGCGTACATTCGTGACATGCTTAGAAAAGTTTTATCTCAATGTTTCAGACAACATTCTCTAAGCATCACAGCAATCTTTACCAGAAATTTCAACCAGTTCCTCTGTAAGTTGTGCATGTCTGCAGCTGGAACACCCTCTCACTCACTGCATCCACACCAAACAGTAAACAGTCACCAGTGACTATGTGATTTATAGCTAACACAGCAATGTGTCGAAAATCCTCTCCTGTTGAAAGTCAGCCATTTCTGCAGGGATTCACCTGCTAAAACCTCTATCTCCCCTCCAAGGACACAAGTGTCAGAACCAGGCTGCAAAGTCCTCCGTGCACTTAGAGCGTGTGACTTCCTCAGTATTGATTGACCAGTAGGGGAGCATCTGCCCCCGAGACATGCCTTAAAAGGCCGACCCCCTTATTTACATAATGAGGCAGAGATGCATACTGCAGCGACGCTCAAGTCCAGTCCTTGAGTGCTTCTTCAACTTTTAGATGCAACACACCTGAATCCAATGGCTGAATTCTCTCATTTAATTTTTATATATGTATGTATATATTTTTTTCTGCATTGTGCACAAATGTGGCTGGTCTAGTGGCTCTCTGGTCATCTCTGTGCCTGCTCCTCCTCTCCGCTTCCCGTGTTTCTGTGAATCATGACGTGAATCATCAACATCTGGTGGTTTTATGACAGATAATATAATGTGTAGATGGTTGGTGAGATGATGCTGGATGAATTCTGCATTATGATCTAGAACATGGTAAAGATAAACAACATAGAAAAGTACATTATATGCTGCACTCTGACCCCTGGACATATAAAGTTTACCCAAAGGAAAGTTAGTTAACATTATTATTTATTAGCATTAATTAGCATTAATTAATAAATGCAGTAAAAACTCAATTCTCAAGCATAGTATCGAATGGTGATTAATCATTATTAATCATTTTTATAGAAGGCAGCAAAACTCCTTAAATATTATATATATTTTTCTTTTAGCAAGCCTTTACCTTGATGCAAGTAATACACTGTGTTCATTGTTAAAAGTTTTTAGGGCAGTTCTTCAGCCATGAATCGATTTCTATGACAGAATCAATGGTGCTTTTTAGACTTGTCTCTTTAAGTTTCCCCAGATTCTCTAAATCTATATTGATGATCGATTATATCACTGACTTAATGAAATCTGAGATGATTCACAAGGTCCTTTTTTTTAAAAAAAAAATGGTTTCCTTCTTGTTAATCCAGTTTCCTGTCCAAATGTCTTGCCAGAGCGAAGTAAATATAGAAACAGTTAAAGTCTCTTTTGGTATGCTTTCCTTTTTTCTGTACTTTTTTTTTTTTTTAATGAAATACATATAGAGTTTAAACGGTTTGCTAACATTGCATTCAGATTGCATTTAGATGCATGCATTTGGATTTTGAGAAGGGGGAATCAAAACAACTTGAATTATGTATATATTTTTTAATCTGTCAATATAATTCGCTGCAGCTGACTGAGATTGAGGTCTTATGAGACACTGTTGTGAAAAAAAAACCTGTTAATGTATTCTAGAAAAAAAAACAGACTGGCAGCAAATTATTTGGGCAAGTTAAGCAACCTTGTGTTAAAGCTTAATTTAAGGCCTGGTTCCCATGGATAAAATGCATTAATGCTTAACAGTGGGTAAGGGTGTTATATCAGTCATAATCAGACAAGCAGAATTTGGCAAAGCAAAAATTTACCCAAAATGCAAAGCAAAGACGGTTGATACCTGAAACAGGAATCTGTGAATCATTGTAGGAGGGAGAGATTCCAGTGCTTGGAAACGGCCGCAGTCTTATTTCTTTAGGCTAAAACATCATGTTGGGAACTTAACAGAACATTTTATAGCTGCACAGTAGTAAAAAAGAACTTAAGTTCGTTTTTCAGGTCAATGAAATGTTGATAAGGTCAACTGAAAAAAACAGCTGATTTATCACCATAAATTTCTAAAACTTAGTATTTTATTTTTAAGTATTCAAACTCAATAAAGTCCTGTAAAAATATCACTTTATTACATCATTAAGTTTTAATTTCCTGCTTAAAACATTAATATGTATAAGTTCATAAGCCAACTAATGCCACGCTGTGGTATAATTGTAACATGTTAAAACTGACCTGGGCCAGCGTTGAGAAGTTACAGCAGATTCTAGATGGCGTAATCACTACTCTTCGTGGGCAAAACGTACATTTACTGTGCTGCTTCCTCCACTGTACAATCTTCAAAATAAAAAGAATAACAACAGTTAATGTGTATGCAAATCTGCTACAGTGAGACCAATGCCTTTGTTCCGTGAATCTGGCTGTCAGTAGTTTTAATTAGCCGGCTCCCTCTAGTAAATGTGAATACAAAGTCCTTATCAACTACACAATAGAAACATATGAAGGGACGAACAAGCTAAACAAGGGCTTTTAATCAATGGCTGCCACGTGGGTCCAGGCAGTGTTTAGCACAGGCTTATTCACTTAGCTGGTTTCTGTGCTGTTGTTATAGTTCAAAACACAAGTGTGTGTTTGAGAGAATGCAGCAGTAAGAGGAGTGCAATATGTAATATGTGGAGCAACCTACAGGTTCAGTGCAACCAGTTTGATCTAGAAATTATATGCAAGATTGTGTGTGCAGCTTATGTGTGTGTCTGCATGTGTGTGTGTGTGTGCTTTCAAAGGCAGATCTTACTATTATTTTTCCATGAAACATACAGGTGAGTGATTACAAAACAGTGCTGCGCCTCTATTAAATGTCCCCATGCTATGATCCCTGAGGCTGGAGTGTTTCTGCAGCCTATTTGATTCTCAGTGCCGACTCCCATTAAGCTTCGGCCCCAATCAGAGGTGCTCCCTCTTTATCAGAGAGGCTTCATCTCTGGGGCCCAATCTGCCAGAGATACAGTGCTCTGACAGGTGACTGATGTGTTCTCAAGTTTCTTGTACGTTTTGCTTCTTTTACAAGAGAAAAACTAAAAACCTAAAGAGTGCATTTTTATTGCTCTGATTCTTTTTATTTTATTTTATTTTGGTATGTTTTTATAACTTGTGTGTGGTCTGTGAAGTTGACTTTCTTCCTTCAAATCTATCCCATCAAGTTATTCTACATTCTGCATCCTTAACAATGAATGACTACAAATGAGTTAAGATCTTCAACTGTTATGTCTCTACTGTCTTTATTAGGCCATATATTTGTGGTACATGTGCATGTGTACTTCATGTGTTTGTGTGTGTGGTTTGGTTGCAGATTGATGTGTTTGTCTCCCCTTGTTGTTTTCCATCCTTTGTTTCATGCTGTTGTTTGGACAGCATAGGCTAGCTGGAGATGGGAATAAATGGGGCTGTTAGGAAACATCCGTTATATGCTGACACAAAGCCATTATAAAAGAACAACTGTGTGTGTGAGGGTATGTGTGAATCTACAGTTTCGTTATGTTTGTGAGATCTTTAGTGGTAAAGAGATGTTGGATATGTACTTTGTTAGAATGTCTGTTTATTCTCTGTAAGTTTACATTGCATGCTGTCAGTGATAATTTCCTCAAACTGGCAAAGAAGACGGTAACATCTTCAGATTTTTCAGACAGTTTTCACAAAAAGTTTCATCAGTTAATTGCAGTTAAGTTATGTTGACATTACTTCCAGTTTATTTGTGGTTAAACGGCTGTATTGTGCTTTGTTAAATCTTTGGCATAAATAATAATATTTTATAAAGCTTTTCATAAAACTTCAACCCATTATAAACACAGTGGCTGCGGCCTCGGGAAGTCCCCTGTTAGCATAATCCTATTTAAATCGCCCTAAAATAAAAACTATAATAGCTTGAGAAATAATTGTTTTTTAGCTGAAAGCTAAGACACCCAAGTCGCCACATCCTTACAAGTCAGTGGTGTCATCGCGTTACGTTACGTGTGGTGCACCAAAGCAACATCAATACATGGTGGCACCAAGAAGTCGCATGAGAACAGAGGAGTTCGGTGGAGTATCAGCAGTGATTATCAGAAAGAGAATATTGTAGTCTGCATTTTATAGTGTTTTAGATAGTTTAACTATTGGTTTATAGTGGATTTTACCACATTTTGTCAGCAGTATTAGCATAGTAAGTTGCTAGTTTTACCATTGTTCTTCAGAACACTTAGTTCACAGCATAATGCCTTGTTTGTTTTTATCACAATCATTTTTTTCAGCTTAGTTTACGTGAGTGGATGTTACATAAGTCTTAGCATAGCTCTCTGTTTTTTTCTGCACATCTGGATTCAATGGCATAGAGGAAATGCTCAGCAAAGCAGGTGTGTGAACTGTTTAGAATTTATTTTATACAAAATACTTACACTTTATGAACCACTTTGTACACAAATAGCTTTGGAAAAAAGGATATATCTCAAATAATTTAACTTTTCTGCATTTACAAGTGTCGTGGTTCAGTGTTTTTGTCTTTTCATTTACCAACACTAACCCCGACCCAGTTTCATGAAAAAGAAAAACATCTGAATTTGTATTTTTTTTCAATGCTCCATTGCCATATTGTTTATATTGTACATGTTCTAGGAATATAAATCACTTAAAAATGCTCCATCAAATGACACAATAAAAAAAAACTCAGCTGCTTTGTATGAAATCAATTGATCAAAACACATTTGTACTCTGCTCCTAAAAATGGAAAATTATGAATAATGAATGAATGATAAACTTTTGCAATCCCTTATATAGTGTAATGAATAACTTTTCTTATTTTTGTACATTTAGAATCTTTTCTGATGACTAAGTTCTGTGTGTATTTTGCAAAAAGTAATGAAAAAAATTCAGATTTGTGTATTTTTTTATATTTATTGGCATTTAACCACTTTTAAAAGTCATTATTGCCCAGTTACTTTTAAAACCTTTTAGCTTAAATTGTACAGATCATAGAAATACGAAACAGTTGAGGATACTCAAGAAATGACACCACAATGCACAGAAATAACACCGTAGGCAGGGGCGGATCACTTCTGTTGCAGTTTTTAAAGAGTTATTTAATTGCTTACTGATACAAAAATATTTTACAACATAAACTTTATTTTTTCAAATTATTATTATTATTTGTTTAATTAGAGTCATGGAGTTCTGAATTGTAGAACCTAAGACAGAATATTTTGGGTCAAATTGTGTTTACTTCCTTGTTTTTTATTTTCTGTTCTCCTCTTTGCTTTCTTTTATTTCACTTGGCGTTAGGTTTAAGCCTAACAAAATGGGAGGATGTGATGCCATCTAAGCCAAAGTAAACAAGTGGAAAAACCTCCAGATTCTCCTGAGACATTTAAATCCTAAATAGTTTGAATAATAACACATCAAGGATGATTGATGAGGCCATTATCCTTACTACGTAGGTCAGCCAACTAGATTGTCCAGTTTAAGAAGTAGATAGTCATTTCGCTGCCAAGCAATCTCTGGCCAGGGTGTGGATACGGACATCTAAAGCCTCATTTATGCTGTACATTAAATACACATATCCATTCAGTCAGATGTGGACAGTGATGTTGGCAATGTTTGATACTGACCTATACCTGTTTTTGTATAAAGGTATGTGCATTTAGGTTTGATTATTTCCTAGACTGTATGGTATCTGGACATTAGCTACAGATCCACTGGGATTTGCACTGTCAAGTGGAGTAGGTGGGGTCTAATCTCTTACAATTGGCATCAGATCCCATTAGTATCTGGTAGTTAAGCCAGGTGATCATCTTAGACTAGTTGTGTTCTTCAAGCCTGTCTCAAGCTGCTTTTATGGGGTCTGCTGCTGTCCTCCTCATCTGAGAACTGTTGTGCAGGTGTGAATGCTTTGTTAAATATTTAAGGATGATGCCAAAATAAAGGTCTTCCCAGCAGACCAGCAGCAGGTAAGCATGTCGATGGTCTTAACGTTGTGGCTTGACAGAGTCTACTATGTACATATCTGTAATAACCTGGGAAACTCGGACAAGAAGCCAAACTACTAAAAAAATATTTTTTTATTTCACAATGGTGAGAATAAAAGAACCTGGTTTCTTGGAGAGGAATCCGTAGGAAAAAAATGCCAAAAACCGCTTTGGTAAAACATTATGGCGACAAATGCTGGATCCCCATGCTGGGTCAGACAATCTGACACTGGAAAGGAGCAGAGGAGAGTTTAGGCTGGCACACATTAGAGGATTCAATAAATCTGAACAGATTTAGAAACCACACACTTGATGATAATAAAAGACAGACTGTACAAGAGTTCTCTCTTCTGATCTTATAGTGTGTGGTGTGCAGTACAGAGTAAACCACACACTAACCAGTTCTTCAGCAGATCTCGTGTAGTGAACAAGACTTCACTGTAAACAAACATGTTGGACAAACAGAAAGCAGCAATGATGGTTGTTTTTTGGCCTATTGCTTTAAACACATACACACACACAAACACACACACACACACAAAAGTCTATGGAAAAACTTTTTTGGAAATGTGATGGGAGTAATAGCGTTTTAAATAATGCCATCACTGACATCACTCCTTTTTTCATTAACAAGCAAACTAATTGATTACTCTTCCCATCGTTATAACGCCGTTACCATTACAGCCAAGAATGCAGCTTTACAATAACTAAAGCTGTTTTTTCATTCGACCATCTACATCTCTAGACGCGGGGCATGTTTTTGTTTGTTTTTACTTCTTCTTCCATCAATCAGCGGAGTCAGATTGCGTTTTGATTGGCCTTTGTTCCAGCAGACGTGACATTACACACTGTCTATGCTCGGCTCTGCTCAGATACCCCCTCCCCCCACTTCCTCCCATTCATTATCAACGATGGCTTCTTTCGAAGCCTTCCAAGCAGATGGGACCAGACAAAATCACAAAAAGAAAAAAAAAGATTTTCTTGCTTGAGAATATGATATATATATATATGTGTGTGTGTGTGTCTATGGTTAAAGATTCCTAATGAAACAAACTGCAAAATACAGCAAGTTATACAAAGTGACTGACAGAAGCAATAAGGTTTCTGGATACCTGCTCTTTTATTTTTTTTCATATTTCCTCTCCATCATTACAACATATGCTGTGCCCATCATGGGTTGTTATTGGCACCTTATTATCAGATGATAGAGCACCGACAAACCCTCTGACTGACATGACTGACATGTAGTTCAGCGGGGAACACCAGTTGCAGATAAGGATATTGATGAAAACCATGAGCCAGAGTATCAATAATACAATTAAGCTGTCCGGGTTTGGTTTTCTGAGTGTGTCTGTATGACCTTGGTTCATTTTCTGGACACTTTGGAACATATTCATGCCCTCTCAGAACTGATTTTCTCAAAGATGTATAAATGTCAATAAATACACTATACATAAATGACAGGTGGGCTATAGTTTAAAGAGTCTGTCAACTAAAATGAAATATCTGCAACCAAAATGAAGGGATGTAATGAGGAACTGATAATGACACTTAATCCAAAGTAATCTGGGTTTATGGTCATTATGTTTGTGACTTAGCTGCATAGTTTTGAACATAAGAGCTTTAAAAATGTATGTTTTCAGCCCTGCAAAGACTCAAAGGATAGAACTGTTGTGCAGTGCTGTTCGCCTTCACATGCTTGATTAGAAAAGAAAATGAAAATGAAAAGAAAATGCCCCCTTCAAAAAAATCAAGTTTCTGTCTGACTTCCCTTATAATGGAGAATATGCACAGGTACCTCATTCATTAGTTTGCTTGTGCTCTGTGAGCGGGGGAAGCACATTTGGAGTATTTAGTATCCGACTGTTGTCCTAAGTAGCAGGGATTATTCTAATGCTCTAATACTGTCAGTACCAATGCCTAGCCTAAATCCCTTTTCTATTGCTTATATCCATTACAAAGAATGAACTAACAAATGTCTGTATTTTCAGCTCCAGAGATTCCTTGACCAATCATACAATTAACCTGTAATTGGAGGTCAGAGTGTGTACGCCCATCTCTGCAATATAGAACAATGAGGCGTGTTTAAACACCGTCTCTTCAATTTCTCAGATGGAATTGATTGTGTACCACTAATCATTCAGTTGTCTAAAAGAATATATCGCTGCTGTCGCGCAAACACCTATCTCCAAAAGTATAATTTTTCAAAA
>CM047991.1:11487892-11512555 GCA_026261665.1 Melanotaenia duboulayi | reverse complement strand
TTCTTCCATGGAAAAGATCCTGTGATCATCTATGACTGTCCTTTGATGTTGCTTAGCCATTTCCTCATCAACACTGTCTGTGCGTAAAGATCACCAGGCAATCACCAGATGCAGGGTAAAGGTCGATCAGTCAAAGAAACAGCCATATCTAAAATGATCCAGAAATGCTGCCTTCAATATCAAATTGAGCTAATATTTTCTATTAAATAGTAAAATGTCTCTTATTAGCCAATTGATTTGTTGTGTTTGTTTAATTTATAATAAAATATGGATTAATGATTTTACAAATCATTGCATTCTGTTTTTATTTATATTTTATTTACAGTATTCCAACTTTTTAGGAATTGTGATCATGTATTAAAACTGTTACTTCTAGTCCTTTCCGCTAGTCTGAGTATGCACTTTAACCCCTTATTAACTACTTGAAACATATTTGTCATGTTTCAATGTTTAAATATGTTCCGACCAAACTGACTTTTTCTTTTTATTTCATTTAAAAGGCAGAGCTGATTTTCAGTCCAAATTAACAAGAGCCCATATCCACAACTACTGAGTATGTTTCACAATTATTAGTCAGTTAGCTTTTATTTGGCCTTGAGAGGCAGTGCAAAGCCGAATGCTGGAAATCCTGACTTGATTAACAACTCGTTACCATAGATGGCTAATGATGAGGGTAAAGCTACAAATAGTTTAATTAATTATATAAAAAGTGAAAATAAAATAAAAACAGGGAAAAATCCCAAAGGATTATATAATCCCATTTTACTGTGTACCATTTCTTTGTCAAGAGCTGCCTCATCTCTGAGAAGTTGGTGGGTTTCCACATGACCTGCTCATTCAGGATCTTCTGTAAATATTTTATTAGATTAGGATCAGAACTCAGAACCTATTCCTCTTTAGATGTTCTTTGGAAGAAATTCTTTAGTTTTTTCTGCTTTTCCCGCTTTCTCTTGGGATTTAGTTCATGAAAACATTTTTGGACATTTTCTTATAAAGGTACCTGATATATTTTAGGATTCCTTTCCCCATCAACGAAAATAAGTCAGCAAGCCTGACCTGTACTATGCAGCAAACTAGGTCAAAGCAATGCATCTACTAAAATCTACTGTAACAAATTTCATTTAAATTGAAAACTTCCATTTTTGATTTTTATTTTCGCTACTAACAATGTGCGCCATTCTGTTATAACACTGTCTAGAAGTGTTATGTGCACCTTTTTTTTTTTTTTTTTTTTTTTTTTTCCTGATGATGGATTTATTAACAGTAGCCAAAATGAGACACGTTGGAAACTTTATCAAGGATGACATACTTTGGTGAAATCTTTGTTTGTTATAGACTCCTGGGCCAGAAAGCAGTGGTCATCCCCTACACAATTAATGATTTAAAGGTCTTTACCAGCCTGATGAGCATCAACAATCTGTTTTCTGAGGTCCTATGCACTGTTCATGTACAATACCTTTGAAACTTATATCTTTAATTTTGTTCCTAAATGTTCCTTAATAAATAACATAGTACAATATTATTACCTTATTTGTTCATGTGTTGTTTTCCTTCTAAAGACTATGGTTTTAATTACCTTTATAAGACAGTAGGTGAGCAGGGAGTGAAAGGACAGGCAGATAAGGCCCCAGTCAGGAAGCACCAAGGCTGAATTAAGGATCTGCAGGCTCTGTAAATGGTGCACCAACCTAACCATTGTGTCATATCAATACTTTTAAGACAATTGTTAAAACCTGATTATGTTATAATTAATATTCATATTAAATAAGGAACATTCTAAAAGGTTCACAAACTTTCCAGCACCACTGTAGTTAAATACACAAAAATTGTGCAAAGGTGAATCATATCTGTGTTCGCTACTTAAATATTGATGCTTGAGAGCTGTCTGTGATGTTGAGCTCAGCCCATCCCTAACTCCTCAGCTCCCCTCCTTACTAATGTATGAACAAATATGATTTATTAATTTCCCCTCAGCTCATCCCACACTCCAATTGTTTCAAAAGTTTCTAACTGTGTAATTTGCCACCCATGTTTATCAGCCTGATTTAGCAACTCTGAACACAATGAGGCACAATGAGGAATGTCGAGCGTTGTCATGGGAAAATTCAATAAAATATGCACAAAGTACAAAGTGGAGACAATTTTCCAGCTTTTCTCACTACCCCTCACCCACCCACGCTTTCTCATTTCTCTTTTCATCTCTTCATAGCTACATTCTCAGTGATGAGAGCGTGTCTGTGTGGCTGATAGTCAGCGAGCATATGGAGGGTGTGTGTGGTCCCGCCAAGCAATGAAGAAATCACAGGCAGGATGGCAGCACTGTAGCACATCAGAGTAATCAGTGGGAAATTATCAGCCTTAAGTAGCTTTTGGACATCTGCAAGAGGTGCACGTGCATTGTAAATATAGTACACACAGCCAGCACACTCGATTACCTGACAGCAAACAGATGGGCTTTGTACAACCTGTTTCAGATATTTTTCTTTTAAAGAGTAATCATAGAAAAGTAAAAGCTTGCATTCCCTCAGGCTAGTTTTGAAGCACATGAGTAAATGCTTTTCTGAATGATGAAAGAAAATATGAAGTCAGATGTTTATGAGCCAGCTTAGACGTGTCACGAGTTGCAATTTTCCAACTCAGTCTCCCGTGCATTCAGGTGAAAGAAATGAGTATTAAACTTTAGAAGCGCGTGTTTACCGTCTGAGAAATACTCCAATTTTTATTTTGTCCTGCTGTTTTGCTTGTCGTTTAAACAAACACAATGTGGCATAAATTGGATATTTTTCTTGGATGTTGTAAAATCGATGCTGAAATAATTTAAATTCATTACAGCTAGATGTTCCATGTCCCACCGCCTTGGTCCATACAGTAGGTCATATGGTGGAATTTTCCTTTGTATTCATTAACTGTGTTAAATCCGAGTGGGCAGCAATGAAACTGTAGCTCTATCTTTGTCCCTCATCTCATATTATCATGCAT
This sequence comes from Melanotaenia duboulayi, assembly GCA_026261665.1. Taxonomy (NCBI): domain Eukaryota; kingdom Metazoa; phylum Chordata; class Actinopteri; order Atheriniformes; family Melanotaeniidae; genus Melanotaenia; species Melanotaenia duboulayi. The sequence continues at coordinate 11,509,576 of CM047991.1, read as the reverse complement.
TCGGGTATATTTGATCCCTGTCATTGCACTGCAGCTTCCCACATTTACTTATTCTGACTTATTTTACAACTGTTACTTCTTATCTCCNTATTAACTGTGTTAAATCCGAGTTTATTTTACAACTGTTACTTCTTATCTCCAATGGATTGCTGTAAGATAAGAATTCTCCTTTTAGTTTGAGCCAGGCAGACTTTTAAAGGGATCCCTGAGTACTAATGTTTTTTGGCCCTAATATGTTGTTACTGTACTATTCTTGTAAAATTAATTGTTAGTAAGTATGTTTACATGTGTGACGGGGCTAAAGAGGGTGTGGGACTTATTTTAATTAGGACATGGTTTATTTTTATTTATTTTTACTGCATGTTATTTTATTTGTGCTATTTATACTTTTAACCATATGTTTTACTGGTTTTATATCCTTGGTTTCATGCAGTGTATTGTATTGGTTTTATTGACACCCGCTGAGGCCAATCAAGCCTTAACGAGTCCCAATTAGAGACAGGTGCGAGCAGTCCTGAGAGGATTTAGGCAGAGTGAAGCGGTGGAAAAGACAGACAAGGGAAGCTGCTGGGAGAGAGAGATTATCGTGATCGGAGGCAGCGGACAACCGGAAGCGACCGAGACTGCAAGGTGCCATGGGACCTCCAGAGGAATGGTGGGCAAATTGCGGTGAGGAGCGCAACAGCCGACCTGGAACCCATGGCGCAGCTACTTAGCCCTGGGCCGCAGGAACACCGTGTCAGCCCGGGAAAAGAGTGACTACATCTTCCTGTCAGTGACTGTGGCTTGAAGTGAGGTACTGGCTGTAGGGCAAGTGGAAAAGGGCGGAGGTATCCCCCAGAGAAACAGAGNTTGTAGGGCAAGTGGAAAGGGGCGGAGGTATCCCCCAGAGAAACAGAGGACTGCTGTGTGTGTTCCCTCTTCTTTACAGGTCAATGGTGGGCTAGGCCCTACTATGAAGAAGAAGCGCGTGAACACAGGAAGTGTCGGCAAGATCCTGATGGGAACGCTGCCAGAAGCTGCATACTTGGACAGCACGGAACACCTGAAGAGCCACTCTAGAAGATGATTCACATTCTTCTTCTTTTTTTTTTTAATAATCTGTTTTGTAAGGCAAGGCAAATTTATTTGTATAGCACATTTCATGTACAAGACAATTTAAAGTGGTGATGTAAATTGGTCACACTTAGAAAAGGCAAATGCGACATGGTTGTAGCTAGATTGTCCGATCCTCTCAAACAAGATATGTATGGCAGCAGTGTTGCACAGCATTGCAACAAAACAGGCTTCACTATGTAAGGCTTCACCACTTTCTGAGTGATAAGAGAAAGAGATTAGAATGGAAGGAAGCCTGTGGATGGATACAACTTATTAAAGACCCTTGTTTATGTTCTTGTTATTTCCCTTCTGATGCCTTTTAGTCAGTTTGTTGACCACAGATGCTAAAGGTGCTAAAACGGGGCTGGTGTTCATAAATGAAAGCTAAAAACTAAAATACCATGGCACCAATTTTCTCTCACAAAGCACCTAAACACCTCAGGCAAGAGAGTAAAAAATGTGGGAAATCTGCGAGATAGGAGACACTGGGTGACCTTCTGCCGGGACGTAAACAACCCACTCTGACTGTCTCAGCCTGACAGTGCACCCTTTCCTTCAGTCCTGCCATCTGCAAGTGTTCAGATTTCTTCATCTTCAATCAGTACTGCAACTTATATGCAGTGGCTGGCAGAGGTCTATTACCTGACAGCTATGGATCATATTTAAGCAAGTAAACAGCTGGAAAAATAAGAGGATGATCATCAGTCTGAGGCAAGCTGCCTTGAAGTTTTCATGTGGTGCCAGATTTTTTTGTCGACATGTCATCAATTTGTTTGTGTGATATACCATTTTTAACATATGTTATCATCTACATGTTTGATCCAGATGCTTAGTGTGAACAGCTGTGGACAGGAAACACTTGCCACTCAGAGTTTACACTGCCTACTAACGCTGCAAAAACCTCAGCTATTTTGGACCACTGTACTCTTCATCAAGCAGATTGTTCTCATCTTCAACTGAATCTGCAGCAATGTCTTCATCACTGTTTTCTCTCTGTCAACACACTTGGATACGAATTGAAAGGGCTGAACAGAAAACAGTGATCAAATGTGCTGCTAGATGGGGCCTACAACGTAGCAACTGTTGCCTAGAATAAAAGATAAAGAGCTTATATTCTTTTTTTTAAATGGCATTTTTTTATGGCTGAAGCAAATGTTTCTCAAACAAGGTTTTCATTTTCCTCCAAGTCAGGGTTCCCTTTAATAGAAATTATGTGATTAATTATTAAACTGACTAATACAGTACTCTGCTGATTGAATACAAGGTTAAAGTCTTCTCAAAAATAAACCATGATCTTAATTTTCTTTATGTTATTTGTTTATACAGCCATATGTTTATCATTTTCCACACATACCAATCATTGGTAATAAATTGTTGACTCATGTGCATGGAAATGTGATGTGCATAGTCAGGGTTTTCTAAGAAAACATTCCTTGAAATATTTTTTTCAACTTACAAATGACTAAATTGATCTAAAATGATCTTTATCTAACGCCAGGGACAATTATTAGCTTTAGCTTCAGAGCTGAAGATAGATGTCTGGTTTATATTTTCAGATATGTGTGTTCAAATGAAATATTGGAAGACATTTAAAATGGCGACTTCCCTAATGTGAATTTAATCATGTAGCCTGCCATCCTCCTAAAATGACAAAGAGAAATTGATCCTGGTCAAAAGTGGCCTGCTTATTGTTTCTGGAATTTCCGTTCTGATGATGAGATAGGTGAATCGTCTAAGTAATGAATTTATGTAAAATTTCTCTTTAAAATATTGAATGCATTTAAATCCTGAATGCCCACAGAGAGCCACTTGTACCTTGTTACTTGTAAAAGAATAGAGTAAATTACTGTTATCCTGCATTGCATCTGTAGTGGACTTTTCTCTTCAGTAGTGGCTGTGCTCGCCTGTTCTTTTTTCTGCTTGCTTACCTCATTCATGGTCTCTAATTTTTTCTTTTTTGATGATGAGGCCAAACATGTCTCACACTCCAAGCAAGTCTCTGATTTGTCTGTCAGACTTGTTTTGTTCCAAGGTTTAAAATAAAAGTGAGAAAGCAGTGGTTTGATTGTGAATCTATGTGTGTGGTGTTTCCCATCAATTCATCATAAAGTGTCAGGGTGTGTCTGTTTGAAGCCTGATGGGAGGTGATGGGGCCCTCCCTGAGCCTGTCCCTTTTTCCCAGGTTCTCATTTCACAGGTGGACGAGCACATTAGTTCCAGCGCTAATCCATCACCATGGATTCCATCTCACACATCTTGAAATATACACCAAGAATCACACACGTGCACCTACACATGTAAACATTGCTGAACAGAGATGCAACGTGTCACCTGGGTAACTGACTGTACTCTTCTGAGATCAGTAGTGAAGTGTTAGTGATCGCTGTGGTGAGTGAGATGTTTAAAATATCCTAAATGATCTTAGATTTAGCATCAGTCCTCCCCAGCATTCCTCTTGATGCTCAGTGCTCTTCACCCACCTTGCTGATAGTTTCATATCACTAGCTGCTGCTGGTATGTTCTCTTTAGCTACTGGGCACCAGCCTGAGGTGAAATGTTCCATTCTGACATTCATGGAGGTCATCATTTCTGAAAAGCGTCTCAGGAGAGGTGCTGCTATCATAGGTGCTTCATTGTTGCGAGAAAATGTCAGCAACACATGAAAGAAAATAAGGGAAAGAGAGTCGGGGAGAAACTGCATGTGTGTTTTGGTTGCAGCTGATTTTTGTCACCTTGGTATTATACAAAGGCATGTCCAAGTATTTGTCCCTCAACTTTTTTTTTTTTTTTTGCATTTTCTCTCCATATTGCAGCATCCTCTCTGCCTACAGGCTACTCTTCCATTTTTAGTGCTGATGAGCATTTAGCACTACAGTCGTGTTATAAACACTCCCTTAAAGTCTGAAAAAAATAGGTCTAGTTGCTTCCATGGGAGTACCATGGGACCAATTTACAACATTCTCATTTCAGGAATATTCGTCTGTACCCACACAGATGGATGTTTTGCGTATAATATATAACATTTCATTCTAAGTTGTGATGCTTAAAAAAGCAGAGTAGCAAAGAGAAAACACTGCTGCCTACTACTTCTGCCCACACAACACATGCTCCAATCCAACAGACAACCTTGGCTAGCACTTCATAAAAGATGGAGTATAATTTAAAAGCTTTCATTCCTAGCACATATAGGCATATTAGTCTCCAAAGATTTGTTTTTTCGATACTTGGATCCAAGCTAAAATAAAAACCCACATTGTCCATAATAAAAAAAAAAAAAAAAAACTGTGCCTTGCACTCTGCTATGTTATGTCTTAACAACTTATTCTTTAATTAATTTCTCACTCTTGCTGTTTGAGGATGCAAGCCAAAGCCTCTGTTTCCTGTTTGTCTGGCACAGCTTGAAGGAGAAGGCTCGACAGTTAACTGGACGTCACTGAAGTAATTCAGTCATTCATTATGGCCATTCACTACTAGCATTAGCATGACAGCTGACAATGACTTCATTACATCCTGCTTGGGATTTATTCCTCATCACAGAAACTGCTGATCCTTCCAGAAACCCCTCAGCTATTTCTGCTCAGTCTGTCTTACAATATGTTTGTCAGAACGTACAGTGTTGTGTAAAGGTTTTACACAACACTGTACGTTCTGACAAACGGGAAGAGTAGGAATTTAAAATGGCTTTGAGTAAACATTATAAGAAAGTATTACAACCCCCCACCATTTCCCAACAGGATAAAAATCATGAAACTCCATACAAATAACAATGTATGGAGTGCCGATGCCGAGAATCCAAATGCTTTAAGGAGACTACTACTAATAAGGCAAAACTTTGAAGCAGCTAGCCAGAATTCGGGATTAGAGTTTCTCTCATAGTTCGCAGGTTGAGTTGTTACTTGGCCACGCAAAAGCTAAATGAAGAGGGAAAGGAAATCCATTTTTTCAAAAAAAGTTACATTAATTTGAGCTTGAATTGAAAAAAGGATTTAAAAATACAGGTGGGGGGATGGGTATGGCAAAGGGAATTACCTTTTTTAATGGAAATGTATTTATACCTAAACTGAGCAGTGCTGACTCCACCCACAACTCAGAAGCAATTGTTAATAAGCTACTGGTCCTCTGCAGAAGCAGAGTCCTGGAAAAGGGGTCAGGTTTTGTGATTTTTACCAAAAAGTTCACAATCTCAATTTAAAGACCACTGAGAACAATTTAAATAGTTCCCAACTATTGGAGTGGGTCTTTAAGTAAGCCTTAGTTTTGCCTGTAGTTAAGACTCCAATGTAATTTACAATGTAATCCCCTTCAGCTCTCAGATTTAATTGTAAGCAAAAGTCACCTGATCTCAGTAATCTTAAATTGTTGCGGCTGTCTGGCAGTGGATAAAATTTAGATTAATTAGCAACGATTGGCAAACTAAATTGAATGAAAACAGCAATCAGGTTTGTGGCTGGTATTCATTTCAAGGGAGAGAAACACAAATAGGTGGAATGTGCACAAACAAGTTTGTTTCCTCTCATCCTTTAATGATTGTTAATCCATCAGTCTGCCTAGAAAAAAGAAAACTATTAGATCAGCCATCCGATATCATTATTCATTTGGTCAGGATTAATGCTGCTCTGTTTGGTAGGTGGTTATTTTCACAACTAAAGTGTTATCAGGTTACTAAATACACCAAGTAATAAAATAAAGCACATCACAACAGCATGAACTGTGTGTAAACAGAGATTCAACTCAGGCTGATGGAATTTCACAAATATACGTACTGTACATGCATCATGTTTTTTTTTTCCCCTGCAAATTACTTAAAAAAACAATAAAATGAATAAATAAATAAAATAAAAAAAAAATTGAAAATACATTCTGTATTCTGTACACAATATTGGGATGTAAACATGCTTTTGTGCCATCCAGTTTCTGTTATTTCTGCAAATTACCTCCATAAAGTACAATCCCAGTTTAAGCAAAACTGGGCTCACAACTTCCATAAACTTTTGTTAAAAAATAAACAAGTAAATAGATAATAGATGAAAAAAACATTCTACATATACACAAAATGATGTTCTTAATTGAAGCACACTGCCATCATCACCACTGCTACTACTACCCAGTTTCAGTTGTATGTGAAAAATAATAATTACAACTAAACTGGGTCATGCCCCACCTCTGTTAAACTTTTCATGCAACTCCAAGACATATAATATCCTAGGGGAATAAAAATCCCACTCATACAGTATGTTGTAGTAACCAAGCATATGCTAAAATCTGAATAAGTTTGTGTAGATGTTTGCCCACTGAATCTCATTCTTATAATTGTGACTATTAATGTTTAAATTTTACTAAGATCTAATCACAGTGACAGATCTGACTTCTGCGCACATGCAAACATTAATATGTATTCTTCCATAATTAAACAGCATTGCCATGTTAACGCCAGTCTGTAGCAGAGAGCTCAAGATTGATCTCTATGGATTTTTTAGACTGTAGCTGGTGCTGCTGTATTGGATTTCATTAAATCATGTGTCTGTGTTATTTTGTCTCTCCCTCCTAACAATAAAGCATACATATACTGCCTCCTCTGTGAGTGGCACCAGATTAGTTATTTTTCCCCTGACTAAGCTTTATTCATATTGATCCACTTCCCTGAACACATTAGTCACAATTTCCCACCATTCTGCCTGTGAAAACAAATGGTGCTTTTTGCACTGGCATGTCTGCATCTTTGTGGGAGGGTGAGTTTGTGTTTGTGAGTGAATTGCTCTTGAAGAGGTAAATATCCATTTTAGTACCACAATGGTTTGTTCAATACTGAAAAATCCTTGAAATTACTTCAAGTTGTGTCTGTCAGACCTTATGGATGTGTGCTTTCTAAATCACAAGTAGACATTCTGGCCCACGGCTATATGAGGATCGATTCCAAGGTCTGGGAATTGACTGGGCCTGTCTCTCTGCTCCAGACTTACAGTGAGGATGGTCTGTCTGTTGCTTCATGGGCTCTTGAAGCCTGCTCTTCAGACATTAGAGACATAATGTCACTGTTTTTGGACTTTATCCAGTTTGATAAGCAGAACAGCAGCTGAGGAAAGCAGACATCTGCTTGCCAGCCTCCCATTTCACTGAGAAAAGGATTAGGTCCACTGGCTGGAAACAAAATTGTCTGATTCCATCCAACACACTGCAGATGAGGAATCATCTGCAAAAGATGCTCGTCATTATCCATCTTAAAAGCCTGCACAGGCTTTGTGAAGATTTTCGCAATTCTTGGCTGGCCATCATTTGCTTCAGCATCACAAACCAACAGCTTTGGATCCATAAATTGCCTCAGTGAAATACTAGAAGCTTCCAATCCCTTCGTCTAAAACACTGCATCAGTGACAGCTTCCAGCAACTTCATCCAGGTTTCCCTTCTAAACATTTTAAAGACATTTTGAAAGAAATTTGGGAGCGAAATAAAAAATAAATAAAATAAAATCCATAAAATAATATATGTAAGACAAGCTTTAAGTTTCCTCTCTTGCCATTATAACTGGTAACTGGCCAACATGGACCACGGTGGGCCTTTATAAGGAGGTGCATTGATGGAAATTTTAAATTCAAAACATTGTTTTGAATTGTTGAAACACATGTTTCATTAGTGTAAAATAACCCAAGATTTTCAACAGGAAAACATCAATGAGCACACAGAAGCTTAAATGCAAAGAAAAGATAGTAGAATCCTATACCCCCATACCAGTTTTTTCACACCTTTTACTTATTTATTTTATTTATTTATTTATTTTTTTCTGGAAAGCACTGGAACTTGTATCCAAAGGGTCCTCACCTTCTCACTGCCAGTCACAAGCTTGCATACCTTTGGCCAGGTTTTTGCTTTCACTGTTGCAAGAAGCAAGTCTCCAACAGTTCTCAGTTCTCTAACTTGTACCTCCTCATCCTATACATCCTTCTGGCTGTGACTCAGAATATTTTCTGAGCATAACAAAGGTTGATTTTATTCCAAAAAGGCACCTAGATAAGAGATGGTGGAGGATACAAGAGGCTTGTTGTAGGAGCCATGAACAAGGACACTCAGGTGTATCCTTTGCACAAGTTTTGTTTTCAATACATATGATATATAAAAGGTGAATTTAAGATTATTTCATTCTACTGTATATATTAAATCAAAATATCAATGATATTCATCTGGCAGAGATCATAGAGTCATGTAGTAAGATATAATAAAAATATTCAGGCAATGTCGCTTTGACACTCATAATTAAATAGGTTTCCTCCTCCATTACACAAGAAGAGGAGTCAAGGAGGAGATATGCAAACAGGGAAGTTTGATAAAAGTCAGTCTGGGTAAAGCAGCATGGCCTGAGATGATTCAAAACGTTTCTATTTAGACTTCTCAAAACATTTCTTTGACATTGAATCAGCTTGAAGGTGAGTGAGCTCATCTTGACTGTATTCCTCATCCCCGAGGCTGAAAATGTGGAGATCAAACACTCATGATTCCTTTGATAAGTACATATCAACATCAGATAAGACTTAATGTCCTCCTGAAATTTGTTTATATGCTGAGTAACGATCTATTGGCAGTGCCACTGGGCTGTTTCATCTGCAGTGGGAGTAATTGTAGCACCCAGTGTGATGTTTTTCCAACTTCCTTTAAAAGATGTTTGCACTGCATGTTTACTTTGCATTCACCTGTTTATTGTAGAAAGGAAATGTGAATTTTAGAGGTATGTAGTTTGATTAAAAACACATAAGCTGCTTGTATGGATTTTCAGACACATTTTTCTTTAGAAGAACTTTTCTTCTTGCAAATCTATTGAAGACACATTTGACCATATGACAGCGGACACACCTTTTGTTAAAGCACTGCTTAAAGAGCTTCATCCCAGGAAAACACGAGACATTTGAAAAACTGAATTAAAGGACTCGGTTAGCATTCTTTAAAAATAAAGACTGTGCTGATCCTCATCCCAACGCATTCAAACAGAAGTAATTGCACATCTCTTCATTTTCTCTGCTTTCAAAAAGCTGGAAACACAGCTTGATATTTTTTTCGAAGTACATTTTAAAATTTGTGTCACAGCTGGTGCATGAACAACGTAGTGTTATAGAATGCAGTCAGCCTTAAAACAAGTCAGACACACATACAGACACACACGCCTCATTGTTGTTTCCAGGTTACTGTTTACTTCAGTATTTCCTTATTCCTCTGGAAGGTTGAGTTGGCATAGTGGCTGCCTGCTGGTCATTTTCTCTGGCATCTTGGTTGACTAAAGTGCTTCAAATGGATTCTGCCTTCTACAAGGAGGCTTTCTTCATTCCAGTGTCTCTCCCCTGACTCACCCCCACCCTCCAGAACTGGTTCTCACAGCATTTTTCATGTTAAGAAATAAGAATTGGGCCAGTGAAGAATAGATGTGGGTAGATGAGTGAGGAATAGCGTGCAACCACAGAGAGCAGAGGTAATGACCACAAAACAATTTAAAAATATAACTTCTGAGTTCAGTGAGTAGGTTTGTAAAAAAAAAGGAAGTAAATCATGATCCAGCAGGTTGGAGATATAAGTTTATGAGTGTTGTGTGATTAAAGCCCTGTTTCCATTAAAGGGTTCAGGACAGGATAGGATGGTTTGGTGCGGTTTGGTTCCCAGAAACCCTGATCCTGACCCATTTAATCTCTGACGTCAACTGTGACACACACATAATACAATAGTGCTCTTTGGTTGTTTATTATGAGCTGAACTTGCTGAACTCAGTATAACTTGCATCATATTGCACTGAATCATATAATTTCTCTGAAATGCTGCTGCTCATGGCAGAAATGACTTTGAACCGAGAATGCTTGGGGAAAAAAAATATCCACAGTCCGTGGTTTAAAAAATGTTTTTCGTTGCTGAATCACAAATCCAGCTCCAAAAATGAAAACCACAGTGCAAAATACTTTGGAATACTGACATTTAAATATCCACAACACAGTTTTTTTTAATACCTATATTTAATGGAAAAATAAATCTTATCATGTTGTTGATCTATCCATCTGCATGCATGCACATTTCACACACCAGGCTGAGACAGTGCTGGGGCTTTTTCAATACTACCACATAGTAGCCTAACTTTAGTCACACTTCCTTGCTCTGACAACTGAACAGTAAAGATTACTTACTTGATTACTGTGCACTACTTTGTGGTCATCAATTAACCACAGAAATGTCAATATATAACAAATGTATACCTGTGAAATTGAAATTATGTATATTTTATTGTTTTGTTTTTTTTTTTCTTTTTTTTTCTTCTTTTTTTTCAACATGTGAAGCAACTTTCCTGCAGGCTACACGTTAGTATCTGCTGGTGTTTTAGCATTCTGGCTGTGAATCAGGGAGTATTGCAGCTGGAGCTTATTTTTGCCAAAATAAGTGCATTTTGTTTGTTACAATATCCAAATTGTTGTTGTTTTTAGTACATTTGCTCTATAAATTAAACACAAATTGTATTGGCTCAGGTTGCATATTGCTGTTTGAAAATAGTTTGCATATATATGCAAATGAAGGGTTTTATTGGAGTATTTCTAGGTTTATGGTAACCTTAGAGATCAGTACACTCCTCTTTACGCAACACTTCCTTTGAAGAAAAAGTAAGCAAGAAGATGTTGGAGAAGCTGGAAGAAATAAGAAGGAAAATGATCTAAAAGTTAAACTGCAGGCTGATGTTTTTGTTTGTGTCTGTTTTCCTCTGTGATGGGCTGGCAGCTGCTGCCAATGCAGGCTTCCAGTTCAGCAAACATCTGGGCGTCCCAGACTTCCCATGTCTGCTAAATGTGTGCGGAAGGAGCGAGGCGGAGGAACAAGGCTGAATAATAACTCTGGTTTAAAGGTGAAAGATAAAAATATGCCAGAGAAGCAGGTGGAAATGGATAGAAATTGAGTAGCTTGAGGTAAATAGTACATCATGATTGGCAGCTGCGATGTTATAAAACATAAACAATATAAATAACCCTTGCACCAAATACAGATTTAGACACACGTATTGATCAGGCTTCTATTTCTGTTTCAGGCTTATTCTCACTGTAGTGTCTGGACAAGCTGTTAAATCATTCAATACATATTCCAGGAGCTTTACATATCTGGATGACGCAAATGTTAATAGCTGATTGGATTTTGTTATCTCTGTAATTGTTTTAATCAACCAATCACAATTAGCCCAAAGGAAAAATAGATCGGGTGAAAGTGAGGGGGTGGGATACTGATTAAGCATATATTTGGCAAGGCTTTAGTTTCAGGCACAATGTTTGTTTATTTGATTTTTTTTTTCCTCTACAAGACACAGGAAGTGTATTTATATATTTATTTTCAACACAGCAACAATACATTATTTACCCAGCTGTCATTCAGGCATCCGGTACCTAATTGGATCGCCTTTTTGAATATAAAGGCCTATTGAAAATGCCTGCTCTCAATGAAAAATGAAAAAAAAGCTTTAAAAATACTGAAATATGTAAAACCCGGGAGATGACTGACTTACCATTTGGTTCTATTTTTACACATAAAGAGGAGATTCCTTCCTTTTTTCTTTTTCTTTTTGAGTCAGTTCCTTGTCTTTTCACTCCGAATACCATTTTTGTTTAATAAACTCAGTAAAGGTTTTAATTTAGCGTCCTCTTTCCTGGACCAGCTCTAATGACTGTGCTGCTAGGAAAATCTGTATATTTGAGTTCTGAGAAAACTGAACTCTGCATCAGCTCACCAGGCAGATCTAATAAAGGTGTAATGCTTCAGAATAGCTAAGCCAATTTTGTTTCTGAAACTCCAGGGCATAGCGTGGCGGCTGTAGCTGCCCCTCTCACAGATGCTCATGATATTCAGTGTGAATTCTTGACTCTTCTTTGAGTCTTATTCTCTTAGAATTCAAAAGGCAGAAAAGCAGAAACTTTTACTTGATCTAAACTGTGGTTTGCTTTTCATCATTTTAACTTAATTATTTTGTGGAGTATTCCTTTAGTAAGAAGGAAAAAATGGGACACATGTCAAGAACTTTGTTTTTTATGTTTATTAACTGATGCATCTCAGATGGTTTTCTTAATAGAGACAAAAGGATTAACTTCTTCCCAGAGTGCAACAACACTCAGGAATTTATGACTCAGTGGAGTGGCTAACAGACCAAAGGGGTCAACTCTTCTCAGAAAGGATTAAGAGTTGAGTGTTGGCCAAACTATGACTTTGTATTTAGGGAGTTACTCTGGATAAATCTCCTGCAGCCACAAATCTTTCATTTGAATCAATTAAAACCCTGGGAACTAAACTCACACATCTTTTCAAGGTTTATGTTGGATCTCGTCCGGAGAAGACAGCGACAAGATTTTACATCGTTTTGTGTCTTTCTCTAAACTCATGAACTAACTGGCATCTCGCACAGGCAGACTGTGACACAGTCCAGAAGCGTCCCAGGAGACCTTTAGATAATCAGGCCCAAACCAACAGACACAGTGTATGGCATGGCTTTCTGGACATGGAGCAGGGATAGGGGTCTTTAGTGTGTCTTTATATTATTTTATTTATTTTTTAATGCTTCTTTAACCCACCCTCTGCAATGTTTTATGTAAAGCACTTTGAATTGTGTTATACATGAAATACAGTATGCTGTACAAATAAACTTACCTCAGTTGTATGCTGCTCTCTGGCATTGGTTAGCTGGAAGAACACCTGGAATCGCCTGGAAAGCATCACAAAGCACAGCATTTAACCACATTCCTATGGGGAATGCAACACTTATTAGAAGGCAGGATGAGACGATCAATGGTATTAAATAAGCATGTTCACGACTAGTTAACACAGCACAACAAGTTGTCTGGTATTTTTAACAGTTGATTGTTTTTGTTTGGAGAAAAGTTATGTTTCATTGCACAGAGACATGAAAGTGTTTACACTGCTGGGTTAAAAGAATGGCATAAGCTTCTTTAAGAGCAAGCTACAGAGGGAGAGAGACACAGTCAGCTGGGAATGTTTGACACTGTCTGAGTAAAAGCAGGGCGTTTGCTCAGGGCAGAATAAGTTGGCTGTAAGATACTGCCTGTTGATCAGTGAAAGTTGTATTTGCTACAAGTTGCAGCAATAAATGCCCCACTTCTTCTGGTTACAGGCAGTCCCGGTTTTACTTTACCACTGCTGTGTCAAGTGAAAGTAGTTAACCCAAAAGCTAGCTGCAGCTTAGGCCTGAGACAAACGCCTCACCTCAGCGTCCTGACCATGGTTAATAGGACGAAGCAGGATAGGGTGACATCTGTTACTACTATAAACCAAAAAATGTTGCCCCTCAGGAGCAAAAAGACCAAATGAAAAGACAACAAAAATGTCTGGTTTTATTGTAGCTAAATGCTGCTGTGGGCACACATAGCATTAAAAAAACAAACATGCAAAAACGTGTACATGTGTTGCACACACATCGGGCTATATGATTAGCATTTTTATATACATTTTCCCATAAGGATGAAGTATTTTCATTTTATTGTTGATGACATCCCAATAATGATAATAGTCATTCATTCATTCATTATCTTGACCGCTTAGTCCATTACGGGTCACTGGGTTCGCTGAAGCCTATCCCAGCATTTTAACAGGGGAGAGGCAGGGTACACCCTGGACAGGTCACCAGTCTGTCGCAGGGCCAACACAGATAGACAAACAACCATTCACACGCACACTCTCTCCTAGGGAGAATTTAGAATAACCAATTAACCTATCATGCATGTCTTTGGATGGTGGGAGGAAGCCAGAGTACCCGGAGAGAACCCACACATACACGGGGAGAACATGCAAATTCCACACAGAAAGGCCACCCCTTCTTGCTGTGAGGATGCGGTGCTAACCACCACACCACCGTGCAGCCCTTCATAATGTTGATATGATATAAATAATGATAATATTATATTATAATAAAANTGATAATATTGATATGAATAATGATAATATTATATTATAATAAAATAATATCACAACTAATCAATTTTAATTGGCTATGATCAGCTGACATTAAAAAAATTCTTAAAATGTCCATGCCTTTGAAGCTAGCGACTGTGGGTTCAAACCTTTATAAGCTTTTCATCCCTCTGTTCACTTTTCTTCTTCCACTGTGTCTAACTGTTATGCTCCCACCTGGTAATGGTGGACCTTCACCTTTCAAAACCACTGTACATACTGCTTCAGTTCTGTTTTGAATCAGTTTGGAACGCCATGAGGTCATTTAGGCAAGGTTAAAGGTAATCTGACCTTAGCAGTAATATGGGAAAACTTTCAAAACAAACTTTGCTTCCACAAACGCACATAGTGAATGTCTTCTGATGCACTTTTAGTGGGTCACCAGAAGAACAAATCAGTGAATTCACTATATTTTTCAACCTAATTGGCTCATTTGCCATCATCAAGAGGCTGAAAGCTCCTTCAGTAATACCCCGACAGGTGGATGAGCTACACCCATTAATGTCCTGTCTCCCCTTTCAAAGGAGGTTGAAAAATATCCAAGGATTAAAGGCATTAACTCCTCCAAGGGCTTCATGGCAGTTACAAAGATGACTATTTGCTCTGAACACAGTGCTTGGCATTTCCCTCTCTGTTCTCGATCCTGTTGTTGTTTATTTTTGTCTCTCTCTTTAACATGACTGAATCTTCTGTCATACTTTTACACTTTCAGTTTTCCCTTGTTATATATTGCAAACTTGTTTAGTCATTGCTGAAAATCTCACCTCGTCTCCAGGAAACAAAACAATCATTTTAGGGCACGTTCACACTGGCTCTGTTTTGGTCCACTTTAAACAGACTCGGGTTGGCTTCCAACGATAGTAGGGTTTCTTTGGAGTTCAATCAAACATCTATACACATATTCAAATGCATTTACGTACAGTATGCACATAGATACTTCACATAAATTACATAAATAATTCATATATACATTATTCTGTACATACATACCTATATACAAATAAATATTACATGAAAGTCGATGTCTAAACTCATGTAGACAACATTTGTTTTGGCTTGATGGTGCAGAGTTATTTTCATCTGCATGCCTAGTGGTGTACCCATTTATATTTGTACTGCTACATAGGTTTTTTGTAAAGTTTTAAAGGTAAAAGAAAAATGTTCTAGTCTGTCATATTCTGATTAAGGTCTTTATCACAGCTCTGGAAGACATTTTTTTGTCTTTCTTCTAACTCTGACCTCTTCTCCTGAATGTGTCACCGGCCTGGGAAAGGGAATATGTGCAGTTATGCAGTCCTCACAGCTTTCCTCTTTGAAAACTGACGGACAGATTAATGAGCACAATGGGATCACAGGAGCATAGGGGTTTGGTGGTATTGATTAGCTATGGATCAACTTTAACTTGGCATGTACCAAATAAATGCCAGCGGTTGTATTGGGATGGAGAATCCTTGGGGTAAATCCATTTCACATAAGCATGCATACCACAAGAAACAAGGTGGGCGGGCAAGACCGTAGTAGAGGAATCGATCTGTGTTTTTTTTTTCTTCACAGTAACTTTCAGATATGCATGAAGCAACGCTTAGAACAGAGCCACATTCTTGGTTACACCAACATGCTCTGGGAGAAAGAGCAGCAGGTAAATAGAGCTGTATCAAATCTCAGTGTGTGTAGATAATGTTTCTGTCCTGACTGTGTCTCTGTCTACATGTGGTACACAGTCAACAGAGGCCCAGATTGGATGGTGTTATGTAGTGCACAGTCAACATGAGTCCAGATAGGAAGGGAGGAGAAAGCCATTAGAGATAGGAGCCTTGGTCTGAGGCTGCATCTAATGAAAAGCTGCTCAGGCAGTCAACCAGAGCCTGCTTATCAAGTACTGGATGAGCACACACACACACACAATTTTCTCC
The DNA here is from genome assembly GCA_026261665.1 of Melanotaenia duboulayi. Classification (NCBI taxonomy): domain Eukaryota; kingdom Metazoa; phylum Chordata; class Actinopteri; order Atheriniformes; family Melanotaeniidae; genus Melanotaenia; species Melanotaenia duboulayi. The sequence continues at coordinate 11,493,607 of CM047991.1, read as the reverse complement.
AGGCTATCCACGCAGTGTCTTTGTGAACAAACAGAGGCGTACATAGAGAAAAACATGAGTTCACCATTATGTTGTTCAAATGAAGCTGGACATGTATTTTACTTTTGGAGATATCCGTATTTAAAGCAGGTTTGATAAAGGCAAGCAATATGAGGCTTTTATGTCTTTATCTTTATGTCCCTTTACCTTTTATAACATCTGTGATATTGCCACAATGCAATATTACAGTGCTGACTTCAGGTTAAATCATATCATGACAATACAGTCATTATTTATTTTATTATCTCTTTTGAAACTACAGTAAATTACTGTCAGTCATTTATTTTAGCCAAACATTTTATTGTATCATACCTAAATATTTTTTTTTCCACTGTATTTTTTACATTAACAATTTAAGGCATCTTCCTATTTAGACTTGATTATCATTATATTGGAGTATTATAAAGAGAGAATATTTGTCAGGTCAGCCTCTTTCATGTAAACTTAAATTTCAATTCTGATGAATGGAAAAATGATGTTTGCTGCACTTCATTCAGTCCTGGTTTGCAGGATCAGGCAGTAACTGCAGAGCTGAATTTCCTGAAAGTTTTTGGAGAGGTGGCGCATCAGCACATGGGCAGTGCACCAGTGGGGGCATGAGAGAGCTTTAACACTAGTTTTGTTATGCACATGCCCATATGCTCCACTTGAAGTGTTATAAGAATTATTACGATATGTTGCTTCAGCATACAAATGTGACCACGCCAAGTGAGGCCCGGTTATGTCGTCTTTCAAGCTGAAGAGATTTCAATGAGACTGAGCCTGCCANCATTACGATATGTTGCTTCAGCATACCAAATGTGACCACACCAAGTGAGGCCCTGTTATGTCTTCTTTCAAGCTCAAGAGATTTCAATGAGACTGAGCCTGCCAATGCCTGATATTCAACTGCCTCACAGCAAGAAGGTCACTGGTTCTTTGTGGGGTTTGCTGGGTACTCTGGCTTCCTAGATAAGATCCTAAGATTCCTAAGACGTAGGGACAAGGATGATAGAGTCGAGCTGCACGCTTATCTGTGGTGGGAAGGAAGGACTGGCTCGAAAGACAATAGGCTCGGTCTTGGACAGATTTAGCTGAAGGTGGCGATCCTTCATCCATGTGGAGATATCAACAAGGAATGCTGATATTCGCATTGATATGGTTGTGTCGTCAGGTGAGAAAGAAAGGAAAAGCTGAGTGTCATCTGTGTAGCAGTGGTAGGAAAAACCATGCAAGGTAATGATTGCACCGAGGGAGGAGGTTTATAGTGAAATAGTAGATAGATAATATATGAAAGTTGAGCTTTTGGAATTAAATTATGACACAAAATGTCATTTTTCTTTTTTTTTAAGTAAATAAATGACATATTCACCTTGTGCTAATTGTATGAAATGTGCTAGCAAGTTCTATTTAAGTGAAGGAAACATCCTAAAATAATAATGCTTCATACTATCACACTTAAGGAAGGGATAATTCTGGCACAAAGAAGTTGAAAAAACAGAATATAATTTATTATGTTTTCTAGGCAACAGGTCAGACAGGTAAAGGAAAAGCTCCAGGCAATCCAGGCTTCTCAAGAACAAGGGTAGACCAGAGAAATAATTTTATCCTGGTTGTTCAAAGCAATGCTAGAATGGATTACTTTGATCAAGATACAGACTTTCCAGGATTACAAAATCCAGATAAAAAGTGCTCTAAATGGGAATAAATATTACAATATAAGATATATAAAGAATAACTGGTAGACTAATATGAGATTTTATTTGAAGAGATTGACAACTTGAACAATTTTAACAGTCATCTGAGCCATTAAAAATGAAGCTATTTTTCACTAATATATCTATAATTTGAATGTCTTGTAAATACAACAAATGATAAATTTCCAATAGATAAAGTTCATTTTAAACTCTTCATCCATGACAACAGTGGGAATTTGGTTTTTAGCCCATACCATTGATTAAAGTACAAATTAATTATTTTGTTAGGATAAAAAATTTAAAAAAAAGTTCCAGTAGAGCAGTGTTAGGTCATTTTAATGATGAGACTACGCAAATGGATATGCCTGATTAAAAGAGATTTAACATCCCATTTCCAAGATATATTGAATGCAGCAGCATCATCTGAAGATGAAAAGATAGATGAATTAGGCTGGATAACTTCATAAAGAGATGAAACATTACCCTTAAAATCTAGACAACTCACTGAAGGTCAGGTTTGTATGTCTATGACTACCAAAGAAAAATGTCCTGATTGTTGATTGACTGTTTTGATCTCTTATTTGTTTGTTTGTGTTGACTTGGTAGTGATTTCAGATATTCAATATGCTCTTAAACATAGAATAATCAGAAGTATGATACAGTATGTTCCCTGTAAAAGAAGCTTGGATCAGTTTGCCAGGTTACTAGTTATAATTTATTTGGGCTGTTTCTGCTGTCATTCTTCACATGCAACTGATGCAAAGTCAAAGTTCCACATAAGAATGAATGGGAGGAATCACAGAGACTATATTAATGTGTTCATTTTACAACTTGTTCTGCATCAAAAAAAAGTTGACATTAATATCAAAAGTGATTTTAATTGGTATTCCAGCCTTGTTTTACTTTGTTTCTTCATTTTTGCTTAACGTTAACAGAAAATGAAGGCTTTGCTCCTGCTGACAGTTTGATCTGTGCTGGCATTTATTGATGTGGCCCAAAGCCTGGCCATAAGCCTCTGTCTGAGTTAGTGAGAGGCAGCAAGTGGAGGGACACGAGCCAGCATTTCACACCAGTGCTGTGTTTATGATGAAGTGGTCCAGACAATTACATTAACACCATGACAAGAACCCTTATCACTGCATGTGTCTCTTTGCCAGTAAGCTCATACTCATGATGCTTTATACAATGCTCCCACAATTAATCCTAAGCAAGCAATTAAATGCCATGTTGAGTCTTAAAATCTTTTTTTTTTTTCTGCAAACAAGATGCATGGCAGTGAAACAAGTACAGTTATTAGAGTCCACTAGCACATTTTATCTTTTTTTTCTCTTTTTTTTTTACCAGAAAGATGGGAATAAGTAGATTTTAGGCTTGAATACTACATTTAATTGCTTGTCAAGCTTGAGATATGCAATATAATCACTCATGAGTGTAATCTCCCTGCAGGAATATCCCTGGCATGATGTGTTTCCTTTCCTCTATTTTGCAGCTAAAATAACCTACAACTAAATTTTTCATTATTTATTTATTTTTTACTCCAGATGTTGGTGATGCTTTTTGTGTATGTAGTGAATCTAAAAACAGGGCTGGTGATGACACTATTAATACAGTTTTTCTTTATGAAAGCAAAAAAAAAAAAAAAAAAAAAAAAAAATCCACTGCAGCTTTACTTGGTGTCATCTATATCAACTTTTTTCTTCCCGATTTCACATCTGGGTTAAAACCTTCTCTCAGCTCCTTACACAGGAACAAATAGCTAAATAATTAGCAATAAAATCAACATCTAAAGCCTTGATAGCAAGTCAGATAGACAGAGTGCCTTAATGCTGTCATGCTACAAGATCCGTATGTTCTTCTAAACATGATTCCTGTTGGTTTAGTTGGTTAGCGTTGGGGAGACTCCTGAGATTACAGGGGCAGGTGGAGAGGAGAAAGAACAAGACACAGCAGAATGCTGCTGCCCACAGGGAAACAGGCTTTGACATATGTGGAAGCACATAGCTCCTATGAGGGGTGCTAGGAGGAAGAAGAGTGGAGAGGCTCCCCGGAGCTGTGGGGGGAGAAGGGTGTGATCATTCTGTCACAGAGTATTACCGTCACAATACATACACTCACTGACAGTGAGGAATACAAAACTGTGAAGCTACCAACACAAAAGAGGATGAAATGCTTATGCATGATAAACTGTGGCAGCCCTTGTGCATACCAACACAAATCTCCACGTACACCTGTATACCGTTGATGGAGGTCCCTGAAGCTGGAGCCCCATGGGGGGGCTTCCATTTTCTGCACCAGCATCTGTCACCTGGATCGTGCACAAGGAATAAAACAAGCACATCAAACCAGTCTTGCTGTTATAATTCAGCACCTAGAGACTTGTTCACTTGGTACTTGCAGAGTCTCAGACTGCTATAGCTAAAGTTCTAGAAACTTGGCCACCAGTCAAACTGATTAAAGACAATACCTAAAATTCAGGTTCTTTTTAAAACTGGACATGACAAGCAGAACATGCTAAAACAGACTCATGCATTTGGAGAACAAAACCAATTTGTGAAATGAGAAGAGTTTGTATAAGTGCATGACACATACAACCTTGCACCGAAGGACATTATTACCACTTAAGGGCAGCAGGGTGAGCTGGAAAACCTGACATTTTATCACTTGACTTATTGTCACCTTTAAAAAGTTGTTATGGCAAACTTATTAATTTGCTACTGAGCTCAGCCAGATGCCACAAACGCTGCACTTTTTCACCCCAGTTTAATGCTGCAAAATGCACAAGCCCTAATTTTTACATTTCGAAATAAATGTGAATCTGCACAGCAAGATATGTTTGGCTCAGCAGAGTTCAAAATATCTACAGGATCAGTATTTGCAGTTGCATCTCCCTTTCACACATGAAAAATGTCCAGTATAGTTGTTACATCCAATAATTGCCTTAATTGGCCAATGAAAATGAGTACAGGAGTGTATGAATGTGTGTTCATCCTTAAAAGGTACTATTGAGCATGAAAGTGGAGGAAGGGATTAACAAAACATCAGCTTTGTGTGTGAGAATAATCCACATATGAGTGTATTAGCACAGAGTATGATCATATATTGTGTCTTTTTAACCATTAATCTTAGTGGTAGAGGAGGTTCAGTTCTGACCGTTTCCTATGCAGTTTTGTTTGGAGGAGGTTAGAGTGTGTGTGTGTTGTTATCCTGCTGGTAGACACCTGCTGACAGATTTGCTGCATTCTCCCTTTAGAAGAATCTATGGAGGTTAAGAGAGGGATGGCTGCAGCGAGAGGCCCCACCGTCTCTTTTCAAAGGTCACAAGAGCAGACTGGAAATCTTTAACACTGCTGTGACAGCATTAAACCACTCTCTTTGTTTTTGTCACTTTTATTTTTCACACTATGTGTTCTCCATGCTTTCTCATTCCTTCCTATCGCCCCATGTGGTCATCATCCAGCGCTTTTTTGCCCAGAGGAACATTCCAAACTGTAATCTCTAAATCTCCGTCCCAAGTCCAAGGATGGATCATTCCCCCTCCACAGACTCTACATTACATTCTTTGTGCAACAATCTCACATGTGTTCCTTTGTATGATCCTAAATGAAGTATCTTAAACCTTCACCTTTACCTTCAGCTGCATTTTTCAATCCTATTTCTATAGTTCTCTTCTGGTCAGCTCCACCTCATATTGTGTCTTCTTTTTCTCCCATCTTTCACTCTTTCCGCACTCTTTTTTTTTTGTCATCAACAAAATAAAAAAAAAAAAACGTGAATGTCAAAAAACTTTCTTAGTTGTTTGTCGAAAGGATGCAGTAAAAGATGTATTTTCTTTTTTACCTGACAGGAGATAGGGAGTGAGCCAAATGAGTAAATGTAAGAAAAATCATGTATATCACCATGTTTTACTATTATGATATGTGATTCATTACAATAGAGTAGAATAGAATAGAAATACTTTATTAAAATTTGAATACCAGTAGCAATACAACACCAACAGTAA
>CM047991.1:11469390-11479850 GCA_026261665.1 Melanotaenia duboulayi | reverse complement strand
GCGTGCTACACCAGGAGTACAGAACCTCATTTAAAAACTATCTTAGGTAATATAAGTGTATATTGTGGTTATATCCGTGTCCTTGTCAAACAAGTTTTAGCCAAAAAAATGTGTTTTATTCAGAGAGTAAATGTGTGGCCATATCTGCTGCCAAACACAGAACAAATGAGCATGGATAAAGAGGACACAGAAGAACAGTGACTGCACTCACTATTCAGAACATCATTATGTCACTGCAGCTTTGCAGAGCAAATATTCTTCAGCTGCAGTGTTAAAATTTGAAATACCTTATCTTGAGTCATGAGTGTATGGATAGTAAAACACACTGAGCAAAAGCATTAGCAAGCACTAACAAAAGAATCCTGCTCCTCATCTATACAGTACATGTGTCTGACTGCCTGTACCTGACATGCACCTGTGTCAAGTCAAGTTTATTTATACAGTACATTTTAAGAAAAACTAAACTAAAACTAATAAGCATTTTCTTTTAAATGTGACTCAGACCAATTAGTTGCAGTGCTAAAAAGTCCTACCCAGGAGTGAAGTGTTTTCGCTATCAGTGCTGACGCGAATGTAATTTGAAACCTTTACTAGAGCAGTCTTAGTGCTGTGGTGTGGCAGAAAACCTGACTGGCACACATCAAAACAGTTATTTAGTGTTAGGATGTTGCGTAGCTGTTGAAAGGCAGCTTTTTCTGTAATCTTACTAAGAAGGGAAGGTTTGGTAGCCTGTAGCTGCTCATGAGTATGAAAATAATCTGAGAGCAACAGAGTAGTGGTGATTCAGGAGTTACAGTAAACAGCGATTGATCAGACCAGAGAAAAAGAAGAGGTGAGACTGAGGTTTCATCTAAAAACAAAAACGTGTGAAGAGAAGATCAGAATAGGAGGATTAAAGACTGTCATGTGGGTGTATGAAAGAGAGTAGGAAAAGGAAAAAAAAGTAAAAAAGTAGGTCTCTTAGGAGCTTATCACTGTCTTACAATGCAGTGGCAGGGATGAAAGAATGTAACTGTCACATCGCTGCGCTTATCGATGTATTTACAGCACTTTTTTAAAGTTTTCATCCTGTTTGGCATTTTACCTCTTTACAACCCAGAATTAAAATGAACTTTTAGAAGTGAGGCTTTGTGTCCTTTAAACAGTACAACATACCTACCACTATTAAAATGTTAAATATTTCTGAGTCCAAAGCTCAGAAAACTTTTCCACACATAAGATAATCTCTCAAAGTTAAAACTTCATAGAGACTTAAAGCACAAGTTTCAAAATCCAGCCCTTGATGGCTGCTATCATGCAGGTTTCTTTTTGTTTTTTTCCCTGTTCCAATGCCACTTGTAAGTTTTTGCTTTTATGAAATTGCTGACATTTCATTTCATATCACCAATTTGTCCCAATTTTGTGTATCCAACTGTATACACAGATCTAATAGCAAATCTATTTAAATTACAGTTAAAAAAAAAATCAGAATGAATAAATAAATAAATACAGAAGCACCAAAAAGGCAAAGAGGGAAAAGAAAAAAAATAAAATAAAACAAAATTCTAAAACTGATCTACAACATTTAAAAGCTGAGTATCTCTGAGTAAGCAGCCGTGTAACAGGGTTTCATATAAATCAGAAGATATTCTGGTTACTGTTCTCAGCATTAATCATTGCTTCCTGTGGCCAATGCCATGCATCACCTTCTGTAATCAAGGAAGGAGAGAAAGGCGGGGACAGACTCACTAGATTGCATCAAGACTTCCACTATATGCAAGAATGAAAATAATGGGATTCAAGCAGTGTTAGTCCCCTGACTTCTATCTGCTGAAAAAGTTTCACTCAGACTGCAGAGCTGAAAACAGAGAAGCGAACAGAAGGAGTGACCTTGACAATTCATATCAAAGTAACAATTTGCAGTAAGACAGAGCAGCATTGCGATGTGTCCCATTTTTGTCTACAAAGACTTTGCTGCACAGTATGTTCACCCATTGTCACAAAACTGGATCAGGGGAGTATGCAAATGTGTCCACATGTATATCCTTTCTTGTGATTTCTTTCAGTTACACAATTCATGGTCGTCACACATGCCCATTGAGATATACATATTCCCTATAAAACCTGATTTTCATCTGAAGTGCAGCATGAAAGGTGACGGTCATACATTTGTCCAAGGTTATGAAGTTAACACTGTCACATGCACACAAGGCTACAGCAAGCTTTCTCACATATAGACACCACTAAACGGACTTGTCATATTTTCACCTATATACCCAGTGTTTGGTGGACTACTGAGTATAGTGGTGTGAGACTTTGACTTAAATCAGTCAACAATACTCTGTTATAAAATGCCATGTATAATGCATTATGGAAGTGTAACATTAATATCCTCTTAGTTTTTAAAGCTAAACATATATATCTGGCACCATGATATAAGCTATGTAAGGAGTGGGTTATAACAAAGTCCTTAGTTTAATACAGCCCTTCTACTGGTTTTCATGGGGTTTCTGTCACTGCCAAATGCTTCAATTTCTGGAACAGTAGCATTGTGGAGACTTGTCATATTGAAATAGTGTGGTATTTGTCACGTCATTATTCATATATTACTTTTGCTTTTTCAGTAGTGACATATGGCTGTACCTACATGATAGCATTCACCTGGATGACAACTCATAATGGATTTTTCTTTCTAACCCTCCTACTGCAGCATTCTTGATATCAGATTTTCATTTCACGTTTTTCATTGCCAAGAAAATTCATAGAAATTTGAACCCCCCCCCCACAAAAAAATAGACTGAGTTGTCATTTAAGCTTAAGAATAAAAGATTTTTTTTGTTTGTTTGTATTCTTGTCTCGTATGTAGATAGTATGTTACTAAAGTTACCCATTAGCAAATAATTGTCACTGCTGCCTGTAATTTTATTGAAGTCAATTACAACAATGAACAGCAATTCAGATTGAATACTTTTAAAAATAAAAAGTAAATATTAAAAAAGTACCCAACAGAGTGTGACAATAGCAACAGAATAAAAGACTAAAATAATAAAATTCTCTCCAGACATGTGGACAGTCAAATTGTTGTCATAGATATATTATAACATGTCACCAGATTTCTTTTTAGGTAGCATTGTTATGGCCCATTAGGTAATTAATATTTTTGTCTGTTAACATACAAAGCTAAATCCAGATAAATTGTGTAGTCATATTTTATTTAGACTATGTGTTGAGTGAGAAAACTTGGACAGCAATTACGGAAACAACAACTACATCCTCAGTTGTTCATTTTAGATTGATTGTAACAGAAAGCACCGAAGGAAATAAAAAGAAAAAAAAGAAAATTAGTGAAATCAGCTGTAATTTTGAAGAAAAAAAAAAGTGAATTCTGATGCTCTACAAATGGCTTTAGTAAGCCAACCCACAATGTCTTCCTTTGGCTGCCTCCGGCTTATACATGACCCCTGCCTTGCAAATTACATAGCAGCCCCTTGATGGTCAACTTGCTCTGCTTTTCCCCCTCTTAGCACAAAGCTGCAGTGCTGTGTCCCAGGGTTAGGCATTTGTAACACTGTGGGTGGTAGTGTGTGTTATTAACAACATGGAAGCTTTGGAGCAGGGTCACTAGTGAAACATGTGGGGCCATGTCAGATTGTTCATGCATTAGTCTGCGGCTGGGTGTGCACATGACCTTTCAGAGAGGTGACTAGGCTTTTGAAAAGCATGGAAAACACAGTGATGGGGTGAGATGGAGGAAAAGAAAGGGTCATGTGCAAAGCAGATTATGTATGTTGGGGGAAACATGCTTGAAAGTGATGTGTGCAACAGTGTGAGGATGGATGAGGTGAGGCGATTCTTGCGCCAGGTATGACATGGATGAGAGATCTCTGAGGTCTGTTTTGCTCCACCCTAGGGAAAACTGGCAGGATAAATATCTGCAGAGTAACACTTATGCCATCACATGAATTCTCAGTCCCACAGAATTTACCGAAGCTGTGTGGGGGCTAAGTTATCTGTTACTAAACAGCTTGCACATATACAGCACACTGACAGCAAGTGCCTTTTTTTTAAAACTGCAGGGCAAACACTATAGATGAAGAGTTGGTGCCTCTTCATCCCCCTCATTCCTTTGTATTCCACCCTACTGATCTCAGCACTTTTACTTCTGCAGTGTAGCTTTCACCCTGATGTTTATTCAAAATTTAAAACAGATTTTCATGGGGCTGGTTGGATTGATGTGGGATTTGCCAAATGTTTTATCCAGTATGGAGCTCATTTAGATTATTTGAAACTTACAAAAAAAGGCAAACATCAGCACAGAGTACCATTTATGTTATGAAAGCTTAAAAAATGTCTTATGAGCCTACAAATCTTTCTCAATGTAAAAAAAGTTTATCAGTCCTCTACATTATAATTAGTACCATCAGAGGAAACACACTTAGGAAAGAATGCATACACAAAAACATATCCACTACACACTAACTAGAGTGTCTGTCTGTGGCCCAGGTGCATCTAATGAGATTATCTCCGATTGGAGTCCCAGCCACAGGTGTATCTGAAATGCAGAACAGCAGCATTTTTATGAAGACAAATGAAAGACAAAAGGCAGCCATTTTTTATCCCAGATGGATGAAGTCAAATGAGCCATCTGGATGGAACCAAATTAGGTAACTTTTCTTTTTCAAACAAAAGCTGTTATGTGGTCACACACCACACAAGCTGAAAATAAAACATATCATTACTACCATGGCTGTTTTGCAGTCTCTCTTCACATATAGTGTTTACACTGTTTTCTGTCGCACTTTCAGCTGTTTTCATCAAAGTTTAGCTAATTAGCTAACACAAAGTCAGTTAGTTGGAAGTTGATCACAAAGGCATTCTATTCAGTATCTCCACATACACAGTTCAACACGGGACTAAATAATAAACAATACAGTGACATGTAAAAGATTAAATCACCTCCTGCAAGACCGCTTTTTATATTAAATCAAAACTTTAGGGCAAGGGTCACAAACTCTAGCCCTAGAGGTCTTTGCTTCTGTAGGTTTTAAATGGTTCCCTGCTGTTTCTTATCTGAATCACATTAAATGGTTCTCCAACAGCTTGTTGTCAAGTTGTACACATTAGATTAATAAGATGGTGTACACTTAGCGGCCTGGTGTTCTTGGTTTTGCATGGACACTGTAACAACCAGGAAATAGTTGAAATTATTTCCTAACCAAAAACCTTGGTGTGTAGCATTGATATCATTAAACCACCAGGACCAGATGGAATACCAGGGAAGGTGTTGAGATCATGTGCTCATCAGCTTGCTGCAGTTTTTACCAACATCTTTAATCAGTCACTGCAGCAAATACCCATCTAAAGTACCCATCTGCATGAAAACTGCTACCATAATCATTGTGCCTGCCATTACAGGACTCAATGATTACCGGCCTGTGGCCCTGACACCAGTAATCATGATCAATCAATCAAATCAAAATTAAATCATAATCAATCATTGCATGAAGAGACTGGTGTTACAACAGGTAATGGCCCATATTCCACCCAGCTTCGACCAACATAAGATAGAGGTCTAATAGATTACAGGTGACGCCATCTCTATCGCCCTCCACATGGCTCTCAGTCACATTGAAAGCCCTCAAACATGCGTTAGGATGCTCTTTGTTGATTTCAGTTCAGCATTTAATTCCATCAGTCCCAGCCGACTGATCAACAAATTGCAGACACTACGACTCGGCACCTCCCTCTGTCTGTGGATCAAGGACTTCATGACTAACAGACCCCAGCATGTTAGGATAGGCACTTTCACATCCTCCACCATTGTCCTCAACACTGTTGTCCCTCAGGGCTGTGTTTTGAGTCCAGTCTTGTACACGCTGTACACACGCTGTGTTGGCACCCATCACTCTAACACACTTATCAAATTTGCAGACGATACAACCACTGTTGGGCTGATTAGCAACAATGATGAGTCACCATGCAGAGAGGAGGTCCAAACACTAGCCACCTGGTGCAACAACTATCTCACCCTCAACACAAAAAAACAAAAGAAATCATCACTGACTTCGGAAAGATGAGGACCACATCACACTCATGCGTATGTATCAACAGAGAGAAAGTGGAATGGGGCACAGACTTCAAGTTTCTTGGACTGTACATCTCAGAGAACCTGAGCTGGACGGTAAACACCACCTACATCATTAAAAAGGTCCAGCAGCATCTCTTTTTTCTAAGAACACTGAAGAGGAACAAACTCCCTCCACTTCTGCTACAAAACTTTTACCAGTGCACAATAGAGTGTCCTGACCTATGGATGTACAGTGTGGTATGCCACCTGCACTGCACATCAGAAAAAACAACTCCACCAGGATATCAAGACTGCTCAGCGGATCATCGGCTCCCCGCTCCCATGTCTAGAGGAGATTTACTTGAACCAACTCCTTAGATGGGCCACAAATATATGGAATGATCTCACCCATCCAGGAAATATCCTGTTCAGCAGCCTTCCATCTGGAAGACTCAGAGTCATGTGAGCCCTCACTAATAGACTCAAACACATCTTCTTTCCTATGGCTGTAAAGAGCCTGCTGCAGGTACCATGATCCCCCTACCCCACATGCACACATCTGCTACTACCTTCCAGCCAGTAATAACCTGCAGCAAAATTTTTTTATTATGTATAACATTTTAACTGTATTTAGTATTTATTGCTCATATGTTTTTTAAATGTTTAACACTGTAGCTGCTATAACAGAATAGAATAGAATTTCGTTATATTTTTGTACAATGACAATAAAGCTTCTTGAATCTTGAACCCATTGAATTGAACCAGGTCTGTTTAACTAGTAAAACATTCAAAGCAGGGCTACTCAGTGTGGTCCTATGAGGACCGCAATGCAGCAGGTTTTCCATGTATCCCTGCTCCAATAGACCCCCTGCAAAATAATGAGTCATTGTAATTGATTCATTTGAAGACATTTATTTGATTCAATTGAAGCAGGAATACATTGAAAACCTGCTGGATTGTGTCCTTGGAGATCAAATTGAGTAGACCTGATCTAAAGGATGCCGGAGCATAGCTTTGGTGAACCCAAAGTTGGTCATCCCTGCTCTAGGGCATTTAAATCACTACCATTTAAATGTCTTACAGACTTCTATCAATTCTCTTTGCAAATAATAATTGTAATAATAATAATACCCTTGTATGTGAACTGCTTTTTTAAAGTAAACAAAAAGCAAACAATATACAACCTGTAAGACATTAATGTTTGACCAATTAGCAATGTCATCGCTAGCTAGCTAAGATCTCATCTACCCTATTTCTAAGCGAGGAAAGATATTCATATTCTGCACAGATCTGATAGTTAAAATAATTTCTTATTTCTGCTGTTATTTTCCTGTCAACCCTGTAACTAACTAACTGATGAGTAACAATGTTTCTGACCTCCTCAAAAAACAAAGAAGAAGAAGAAGAAGAAAAAACAAAAAACAAACTACATAAATTAGTGCAGCGCTCCAGAAACTTTGACCACTACAGTTGTAATCATATGCAATTTCTTGGTATCTGGTATTTTACAGCAGAAAAGAGTCACATTATCTTAATTGTTTAAAATAGTATTTATAAGATTCAGAGCCTAAAAGGTTTACTGCTTCAGACAACATCATGCAGAGGTAAATTTAACCCCTGTTTTTTTTGCTGGTAGTTTACTTTACATATTTGAAATTATACAAAGGGAAACTGTTTTTTTTTTTTTTTTTCCTCGATAAAATGACAGAAAATGTATTAAACGAATTTTAAAATTAAAGATCACACCAAACCATAAGTTTAAAAGACAGTTCTAAAACATCAGCTAATTCATCTGTGGTAAACCGGCAGATCACTCAGTTTAAAAATGTCAAAGTAATGCTGACTCTGGTTATATCACTTTCTTTAAAAGATTTTTGAAAGCACAATAATGTTTCTTTCAGTGAAAAGGAACTTGGAAATTTGTCCATACCAAACTCCTCAACATGGACATCTGTGCACTGATATGAATGCATGGCCAGACTAGCTGCCACAAAACAGAACTTAGGAGCAATTAAACCCCAAATGGAGGTTGAGTGACTTATAGTGCAATGCTATACTGCAATGTCTTCATTAGCTGTTTTAATGTTTTATTTTCAAAGTTTAAAATATTGTATATAGAATGATTCCTTGGCTTGTGTTTTCTCCGTCTGTAAAAGTAAAAGTAACATCTTAACCATTAGAGGATGGGGCATATCTGGGCTCTGTGAGTGGAAATTCAGTCCTGTTTAGGAGAAAGATCAATCATCTTGCAATGCACACAGGCTGGGACACAGCTGAAATTAGCCAAGCTGAAAGGCTCTAAGGGATTGGAACTGAGCCAGAGTCCACAGAGATACAGGAGTTAACCCCCAACTTACATTACTACTCGCAAAACAAGAGAACTTTGGACCGAATGAATCTAGATTCCTGCTGCATTTTCATCCTCTTCATCAAATTCCTTTTTCCTCATCTCTTTCTTTGTGTACCTATATCCATCAGCGTTCTTGCTGCCTAGCCAAACGTCAAAAAAATCATATATTTACTCACTTGTTTTTCATCTGTTCCATGTCTTTCTCATGATGAATTTTTCTCATCCTGCTGAGTTATGCCTGCTCGCATTGTGACCTTTTGTTCTTTGCCAGAATCCTCCAACAATAGAATGACAAATAGCTGATAGGAAAGTAGATATGCGCTCTCTCAGAGGTTTGGACCTGGTTAAAATGACTTTCATGTGAAATTACTTTTGCCATCTATCCAAATTTCTCCTCTGCAAGTACAAATAGGCCTGTATATATATGCGTATATGTGCCTCATTAGGTTATGCAATAAAAAGGAGGGGAGAGCAAGGGTAAAAATGGAAATGTGTATGCGTTTGTGTGCCTATTAAACTATTTATGAGTTTCTTTTTTATTTGTGCCTGCATTTTATCTGCCACTTACTCCAGAATTAACAAAATTATAGTCTATTGAAAGTAGTGGATATAGAAAGGTGGGTCTTGACTATACATTAAAAATTCATGTATAATTTTTAAAATGACTTTTCATTTGAGTGGCAAGCACTCACTAAAACCATCTTCTGTTTTGATCAGAGATTAATGACCAACATGTTTTCTTTGATTTATGGTTTTCATTAATTCTGTACAATGATCTTAAGATTATTCGAGTCATACCTTTAAACTTTAAGTTATCATGTTTGGACTATCGTTGTTGTCAAGAACACACTGAGATTATCTGCTTAAGGTGAAGGTGTGGAGAGAAAGCTTTCCTTTACCTGCAAACACGAAGCTGCTTATCAGATGGGCAAAAGGACAAGTTTTGACAATATCTAAGAAAAAGCGGTGGCTAAGTCTGATATTACCTGGATAAGGCCATAGACATAGTTGCGGGGTATCTTAGAAGAAGGAAAGTGTTGAAAAAAAGTTTCATTTAAACAATATATGGTATATCTTCATGGTTAAAAAAAAGATGTAGTGCCACTGGAAAAAGACACATTCAGTTGTTCCTACTGTGATCTTGATGCAAAGCTTGGTCAGAAATACACACATCTACCACCAGGTTACTTACTTCTCAAGCTTTTTCTTTCCACTGTCATATAATAGTCACACTTGACAGCAATTATTTAAGTGAATTATGCTAGTTTGCATTTTGAATCCATAAAGCATTGAGGTAAACAGTCAAGCATTAGCAATTCCAGAAGCTGTTTACATGGAAGTGTACAGCGATGCGTGTTGAGCTGATACATACTGCTGAATAAATTCAAAGATGATGTTGACAAGTGTTTGGCAATGATAGACATGAATTGCAAAAAGTGGAAGAATGTGTGTGTATGTATGTCTGGGTGTATCCACGCCAATGATATTAATGAGTGCTTTCAAAAACTTGATTTAGATCGCTGCGGCAGTCGGATGGAAGAACTTGTCAGCTTGACAGAAGCAACAAAGAGAAGAAGCAGCATCACTCAACTTATCCACCCGAAGCTTCAGAAACAACAGTGAAGTGGTTGAGCTGCTAGTAGTAATGCTGTGTGGCAAGCAGAGGGTTGTGTAATGCTGCTAAATTAATCTCTGCTAATCAAATCTTGTTTGTGTGGTAGTCACATTTAGGGCTTCATGTTGTGACGTGACATCCAGCTCTAGTGCTGAAAGTGCTTGTTGTTCGCTGCAATCAAACCAGCTCATCCATATGTTCACAGTCTGTCTGAAAGATGGAGATGGACGACAGAAGGACAAAGAGCAAAGAAAGAGGCAGAGCAGGGGAATTTGGCAAGAAGGGACAGAATGAGAAATAAATCATAACTGGATGATATTGTATACTGAGTGTATATTTCTATTTGAGAGGATTTTAAGCTAGCACTGGGCTGTTCAAAGTGCCAATCATATAAGGTATATATATGTGTGACAGGAGGGCTAATACCTCCTCGCCACTACATGGCGCTG
>CM047991.1:11406157-11419396 GCA_026261665.1 Melanotaenia duboulayi | reverse complement strand
CTGTTTTGAGTTTTTGTGGGATATTTTAAGGGATATTTATTTCTGAATGAAATATGAACACACACACTTAAATACACATCCACACAAGCTTTTTTTTTATAGTTACACTCTCACAATAGAGGGTGATTCACGAAAGCATGATTTATTTCAGGGAATTGACATCAAGGCATCAAAACATTCCCACTTTAACAAGAACAGGCTGAAGATCATATTGACATGTCTGGACATACAGTACTGTAAACATCCAAACATCTTCTGCTCATTCATCAGTGAATGAACATCCATAAGGCTCCAACTGTCGGTTCGCACAAATTTATAAGATATGACTCAGTTGGGTTTAAACTGCAGGAAGCACACATATTGGGGAACCTCAGAATGAAGAAATAACAACAACAACAACCATTTTCATTTCTCTGAGGCTTTTTCAAAGGACTCTGTTCTCTGACGCATTTTTTCTTCTTCTTCTGATGTGCTATCTTTGGGCTTAATTAGTATAAGAAATGTTCTACTCTCAAATTTCAGCTACACTTATTGCAGCCAAGGCTTTCTACAATAAAACACCATATTGTTCCTTTTACTAGAGTATAGAAAGTCTACAGAGATCTCTCTATCCTGTTAGGCTGGTGGTGGATTCCCACCAGATATGTATTTGTGATGCCTTCACTCACAGCGAAACACACCTACGTGATTCATGTATAGAGCAAATTTCTTAACCTTGAAAAGGTGTCTGATGGGAATCAATGCATGGCCTCTGTCTGTAGAGTTATTATAGATTTAAACAAAATAATACACACAGAGTTAGGCGCTATGGGAGTATGATAGAAGAGAGGGTAGATCACAGCAAGTTAATCCCACCGCCCACACACTTGTTGCATCCCACACTTCCAATTAAATTGTTTTGAAGTTCAGGGCTTCAGCTTTATCTCTGTGTACTTGTTGTTTTTATCTCTGTGACACAGAATGCAGTATCATTAACGCCAGCGCTGTAGTGGTGCATTGTATCTCTTCATCGGTCTTTGGATCTGTTGTCTTTACCTCTCTCTCCTTCTTTTCCAATCCTTGCTTTCATCTCAGATCAGAGGAACAAAGTCATAGTTTTCATCTGCCACTTTCTTGACTTGCCCCCTAAAAAAAAAGCTTCTTATTCATCCTTGTTCTCACTTTTTGCACCTTTTCATCTTTTCCTCATGCATGTATACTATCTTCCATTTTTCCTCGGCTCAGCTGGCACTTTAGAGTTTTACCTCCATACTTCTCTCTATGTCCCTTCATCTCCTGGTCCAGCACAGTCCTGTAATATGCTTCTATAATGAGGTCCTGCTCTCAGAGAAAGAGACCCATCTCATGGTAGAAGTAAACATCCAATCATGCATCATATCTCACATGACCCCTAACCTATCAGAGACCAGATCAAAGTAAGATATTGAGAAGAGGACGTGCTCCTCCACCAGAGAGGGAGCACCATTAGATGGACAAGATGAGGGATGTCATGTGCAAGATTGGTTGGGAGCTATATGTTAGAATGTGGAGGAAAGTACAAATAAGCTCTGGTGATGAGTGGGGAGTGAAAGGAAGCAGCATAAAGTTGTGTCTTTGAGTTGCAGTGGAGACTCAAGTTGTAGAGAGCGAGGGAGGCAAAAATTAACTAGGAGATGTAAAAGGGCAGACAGCACTGCTAACACATGCTGTCATGTGCCACTGGTTTTCACCAGGAAGAGCGGAAGAACAAGTTTCTAGTTTAATAATTCCCAAGCAAGTTCAGTATGACTTGTCATAACACCCTTTACAGCTAACTACAATCAAGACAAAAAGCATAGTTCATTTGTCAAACTCTTTTTCAACACTGCTTCTTTACCTTTCTTTCAATAACAATGACAGGACTCAGTAGATGGCATTTTAAGTCAAAGTTTAACACTAAACTAGGAGTTGGAAGCCTTTGTTCTGACAAGTGTTATGGCTTTTTTGTGACAGGAGGAGTTGTGAAGAATACATCGGGTTTTATTAGATAATATGTAGCTGCTTCATGAAATGTGTTCATGTATATTTCATCCACAAAGACACATGGTCCTTTATTATTGATGTGCAAATGCTCCACTGGGCGTCCACAGCTTGCACCAACCTTTTAAAAGAGTTTGTTACACAGAGTGACTCATAATTGAATCATAGTGCTGCTGCCTCATGCGGGGGGATGTTTTAATGAGAAAAGGCCTTGTGGGTTGACATGAAGACACAAGACAAAGAAGGACGGGAACAGGTTGAAAAACCTTTTTGCAGCAGGTTTATTTTGAGATACGGTTCATACTTTAGCTTTGTTTGCAATATTGAATTAGTTGAATTTTTGTTCTTTCATTTAGTATTTTATCTTTTCTAGCTGTCATTCAGGTCAGTTATTAACCTATTTCTATTCTTGTGCACATTTAAAGCATAGTTTTCATCCATAGTTTGTCATTTCAGTAGTTCTATGATATTCATTAAATTGTGAAAAAACAACAATGATAGGTTGACCATACTGATCCTAAACTTGAAAACGTGGAGTTGCAGCAGCATGTAACACCATGGCATGAATCATTTTATATCAAAAACTATGTACACGCGATTCAGTATCTTGAATTCCTGTTAACTGCAACAGCTTGATGTCATTTCTTGTATGATGTAGTTGCTTATATTGTGATTTGTTTAGTTGCAACTTTATAAACTTAAGTGCTGTCATGTTCTTTTTTGTCCTGCGACTCTTTCAGACAAGCTTTGTTCAAACTTTTTTCTAACTGCAACTGTGGGACATGCCCAATTATGTTTTTCAAGACTGAGAGGTAATGCTTACTTTTATTTATTTTTCTGCCATCATCATTTCTCTGACCATTGCATGGCCTGATCTCATAGTAGAATAATGGACTTAAAGTTGTGGAAAAAAAAAAAAAAAGCTTATGAATCTTCCTAGAGAGAACACAGCAACAATTGTCTCATTAAGATCATTGCTGGTGTCTTTCCTACTTGGTATTTTGATATATTTAGCCAGTGTTTTTGATCAGCAGCTCCTGGCTGCCACGTCCCCCAATTAATTCCTTTAAAAGCAAAAAGAACGTATTTTTCTTTTAAATTTCTGTATTTTGATTCAGTTTCTGCTGCTTAAAAATGACTTGGTGTAACATATCATGTTTTAGACCTGGTAAAGGCCAAATAATATATTTATATGTCTTTATTGGTAAAATCTTACTACTTACTAATTCCCTTTTCATAAAAATGCATGTGTCTATATACATTCTGCAACACAGTCATAGTTACTGACCAAAAAATCATTTCAAGTGAGTCCTCATATTCGACAGGAAGGATTATTTATATACACCAATGTGCCCTGTGATATATGGCATTTCAGAAGTAACCTCAGCTCTGGAGGTATTATAAGAGATTGTAAGTAATAAGCTCACCATAACCTGTCTTATTTAAGAGTATGAATTAAATAAAATATAAAAAAAAACCCTGGGCATCCTGTTGCCTTGAATGTGATATCACTGTTTTCCTCCCATTCGGTATTTCATACATATTGAATGGTAATTTGCCAGGAAATGCACCACCCATACTTTTTATTCCCATGTTGGTACTTGTAAAAGCTCTGTCAGGGCCCCTTGGTGACATTTTTTAACATATATTAGCTTTTTTTTTTCAACATGTAAAACAGTCCAAAATAGAAAATATCAGATTTGAGACAAATATTGTCTGCAGATATCACTGTTGGGATCCAAACACAGAGGAATGGGACCTCATCTTAAGTCTCCTTTTTAAACGTTTATTTATTTATTCATTCATTCACTCTCCAGACTAAGAATGTAGTTGTTTTAGTTTGATAATGTGATTGTCATGGGGTTCCTTCGCAAACCTTCCAAAAACCACCCCAGGCAAGCCAAAAAGTAAAATGCTTGTGACATTTATTTCCTCACTTTCCATGTAAAATAACCATGTATAATAGATTAGTCAGGACATATTCCATTTTAAACAGTCATGGACTGAATACTATCTACTCTGTGTCATCCCCAGAACTGCCCTCCACCATAAGGAAGATCACTCTTTTTATACCATAAGCCCCTCCCTCTAGGTGCAATATCCATGGAAAAAAAAAAAAAATGAAAACCAAAAAAGACATATCTTTCCAACAATTGATGATTCTAAATAAAATTCTAAAATTTTGCAAGCCTATACACCAACACTTTATTACCTATTAAAATTAAAACCCCAAGACACCTTGAAACTCAAGTCACATGAACCAGGAAAACAAGCAAGAACCTGCTATTTAAAGGAAGCAATATTGTTTTGCCAAATAATGCGGGATGTGGCCGGCATATCACGTGCTTCAACAACTGGTTGGTGTGTTCAAGTGAAATGTTTGCCAAAACCTGGTGAGAGTTACCAAGTATGCACCCTTGGCTAGGCTGCTTAGAGAGGGGTGGGGAAGAAATAAAAAGCAAGGATGTTAACAAACTACGACAATATCTAGCTATACCAGGGGGAGAGGAAAATGACATGACTTGTGTGCTGGAACCAGAGTATGTGTGTGTACACTGATTGCAATCAGATAAAGCAATGGTGCTGCTCCATGGAAGTGATGCTAAATGGCGCATTCACACCAGGGTAGTCTGAGGGACTAGGTTCAATTAGGCGTGGAATGCAAAGAAATGTAGAACCATCATTTGGTTTAGTTTGCTTTCACGTTTGCACTTTACTCAAGCAGACCAAACCATCTGGACTACACCATGCAATTAAAACAATTCCTAGGGTTGGTATTTACATACTGGCCACTGAACAAAAAGAAAAAGCAGGAGAAAGAACCTGGCTCATTGATTGGCTAGGACAGAAAGCTAAGGTCTGACATGGCGGCACATATAGATGCAGTGGCTCAGTGCTCTTCTGTACGACTGTGGACAAACACATCTGGGTTTACCCAAACAGGAAGCCCTGGATGTCAAAAGAGGAGCAGAGCTTGCTCAGGGAGAGGAACATCACCATCCAGCCTGGTGATGTGGCACTATGCAGTGCTGCCAGACCCTTTCAAACTACAGACCCAGCCTCACTACTGACAATGTAGGCTAACCCTCATTTCCACCGGGTGCGTGTGCACCACGTTACGGGTTTGCCGCAGCCTCCACTGCTATTTGCAGCAATTTTAGTCAATGGTTTGGTTCCCACTGGGTGCACCGCTGCACATATCAGAAGCATCCCGACACGCTAAACTAATGTGCCATCTCTATTTCTGACCAAGTACACACCCAGAACGCATCAAACTCAGTAGTTCAGGTAGGGGCTTAAAGGAAATAAAAAGAGGGGTATCTAGTGGAAGAGTTAAACCATGTTTTTGCCCACTTTGAAGTGGCGGCACTGGAGGGCACCGCACTGCATGAACCAGCCCACAACAGCAGGGTACTTAAGGTGTAGGAGCAGGAGGTGAGGCCGACACTGAGAGCAGTGGACCCAAAGAAAGCTGCAGGCCCCAATGGTGGCTTAGGGCAGGTACTGAGAGATTGTGCAAACCAACTAGCAACGGTCCTCACCAAGATTTTCAAGCAGTTACTGTTTCAGTCCCAGGTCCCATCCTGCTTGAAGTCCTCTACCATAATTCAAGTTCCGATGAAGAGCACCATCATCTGTCTGAACGACTACCACCTGATCGCTCTCACACCTATCATCATGAAGTGCTTTGAGAAGCTGGTCAGATCTCACATCAAGTCTCCCAGCCAGGCTGGACTCTAATCAGTTTGCTTACCGAGTTATTAGGGCCACAGAGGACACCACTGACATCCCTCTTCATTCTGGTCTTTCCCACCTGGAACAGCAGGGGACATATGGACAGCTACCTTTTGCAGACTTTAGCTCAGCACTTAACTCAATACTGCCAAGCCAACTGGTTACAAAGCTGTCAGACCTTGGCCATCTACACTCCACCTGTATGTGAAGCTGTCAAATACTTCCTCTCAGATTGCCCCCAGAATGTGAGAGTAGAAAGCCACATCTCTTCAGCTCTCAGCCTGAGCACTGGCTTCCAGCAGGGCTGTATGCTAAGCCCTCTGCTCTACACCCTTTACACACAACTGTTCCCCCACCCACTCCAGCAATAGTATCATTAAATTCACAGATGATACTACTGTGGTGGGCCTGATCTCTGTGGGGTGTGTGAGTCTGCATACTTCCAGGAGGAGATAAAGCAGCTGTCTTTGCGGTGTTCTGAAAACAACCTGGTCATGAACATAACCAATACCAAGGAGTTGATAATCAATCTTAGGAGAAGGAAACCAGATCTGCAGTCACTGTCTACAGAGGAGGACTGCGTGGGATGGGTCACAAATTTCAGCTTCCTGGGGGTCGACATACAGGATGACTTGAGATGGAGCATCAACACCACTACCATCATTAAGAAAGGCACAACAGAAACTGTAGTTCTTGAAAATACTCAGGACTAATCAACTCTCATAAAGAAAAAAAAAAATTGCTTGTGCTCTTCCATCAAAGCTCCATTGAAAGAATCCTTAAACACTTTATGTGTGTGTGGTTCTCTAGCTGCACAGCTGCAGAAAGAAAGGCTCTCAGGTGCATCGTAAATATAGCATAAAAAATCATTGGCTGCCCCCTACCCTAACTGGAAGGACTGTACAGGGCCTGATGCCTAAAAAAAGGCACGGAACATCCTCAGGGACTCATCACACCGCAACTATGATCTGTTTGAACTACTACCCTCTCGCAGGCATTTTAGTCAGCTAAAATTTAGGACAAAAACACTAAAGAACAGTTTCTATGCAAAAGCAGTAATGGCACTCAATGTACTTTAAAAACAATTTCCTCAGAGATCATGTATAGTGCAATACATGTGGATCTGTATACCTGTGTAAATGTATGGGATGAGTGTGAGTGTGTAATCTTGTTATTTATTACAATATTGTTTTCAATAGTCTTGTATGTTTTTTTTTAATCATGCACCATAAAGGGGTGTCTCCTCCAAATTTGTCATTCTAAAACTATTAATTAACTGCAAGTAAACACTTATGCAACTGGATGGTCCATGTGCTTTCACATTGTAAGTGACTTGCACCAGGATTCACTTGCAAGTGAACCAAACCCACTGTTTTCAAGTGGGCCAAAATTCATTTATTAGCTCCACACCAGGGTGTGACTGAGCATTTACATTACTACAATTAACCAAACAATTTGTCGAAGTAGGCTATGGTTTGTATAAAACAGAGCAAACAGCACAAGCGTGAATGTGGCTTAAGACACCTAGCATGATTTATATATATATATATATATTTTTTATTCAAAGAACATATTTTCTTGTCCAAGTCTGGATAGTAGTTTTGATGTCTACATGCTCCCACAGACACTAGTAATAAAGAACAACAAAATTAGTTGCCATAGCTACGCAGATGACATACAAATTTATATTAAAATGTCACCAGGAGACTTTGGCCCTGTACATGCACTTGGTAAATGCATTGAGGAGATTAATAAAAATGTATGTACCTGAACTTTCTTCAGTTAAACAAAACACAACTGAGTTGATTGTCTTTGGAACCAAAGAGAAACAATTAAAGGTCACCACAGAGCTTTAGTCTATTCACCTATAAACCACCAACCAGACCAGAAATTTGGATGTAGTTATGGACTGATTAAGGTGATCACAAAGTCAGCCTACTATCACCTTAAGAATATGAAGTATAGAAGATCTTATGTCTCAGCAAGACCAGGAAAAACTAGTCCATGCTTCCATCTTTAGTCGGCTTGATTATTGTAACAGTGTTTTTACAGGTCTTCCTAGAAATTCAATTAGACAGCTGCAGCTTATATTAGACACCTGCTCGAGTCCTCACTAAGACCAAGAAAGTGGACCACATCGGTCAACTCTAAGGTCTTTACAATGGCTGTCTCTTCGTCAGAGGATARACTTTAAAGTTCTGTTGCTGGCTTAAAGCTCTGAATGGTTTAGGACCAAAATAYATCAGTGACCTTTTGAGCCAGTATGAACATACCAGACCCCTCAGGTCATCTGGATCTRGTTTTTCATCACTTCACAGAGTCAGAACCAGACATGGAGAAGCTGCATTCAGGGATCGGATTTCCCAGCTGTCCCCGAACGCATCCCCCTTTCACCCAACCTGATTACTGATGCGCTCCACCTGCGCGGTGCTCTTTAAATAACTGTGAGTGACAACTTCTCTCTGCTACACCGTCTTGGTTCATCCATGCATGTATCCAGCCTTTGTTTTTATGCCGGCCTGCCGGCGGCCCTGTATTTCTGGACCTATATATTCGTCTCTGCCCGCTCTCTGTCTGGTAACTCTACCTTGTTTATTGATTGGATTTCCTGGATTACTGACCTCTGGATTGCTCTCAGGATTTGGATTCTGGATCACAGACTTGGCTTCTCTGCTCCGACGGAGAAACACGGAAGCGCTAGCCACTGCCTTCCACCACTCGGAATCCCTGATCCCCACCAGTGACATCATCACTAGCCTCTTCTCTATTCAGCCGTTGTCAACCCCACTCCAACGGGATCCCTCCAGGTTCCTCCGGTCCTGTGCCCGGTTCTCACTCACCACCACGACACCTGGTACGTGGAATCATATTATCCTGCATCATAGCCACAGACTTCCTGCCTCCTAACACCTGTTCTCATACCCCCACAGAGGAGATGACCAAGAGTGACCAGATTTCACGTTTTATCATATTCACATTGTTCAATAAAATTCCTTTACCTATCCTTGGGTTCCTGATATTTATTGAGTCCAATCTCCGGGTCTGTGACACAATGCATCACTCTCTAAAGAAAGTACTTGCTCTGTACACAGTGTGCTGCAAATAGGCAGCTTGCACATGTTTAAAATGGAACAAAATACCATTGTGTGTTCTACTTATTTAACTATTCCTTTGACTGTCTTCATAAAGTTGAAGAACATAAAACACTTAAACAACAATTTTGATTGGTGACTGCAAAAAGAAAGCTCTCCTCCAAGCTATATCTAAACACAATTTGTACCATGCTTATTGTAAAGAAAAAATACATGGACATCACAAAAATAATTTTATAGTTCTTTAATCTTTAATTAACATATATTGTGAAGAATTTTTCTTTTAAAGGAAATTTAACAAAAAATATAGCCTTCTGTTTTTATTTTTAAACAACAAATTCTTCAGCCTGAGGGTCCTTGAGCACTGCAAAATGGACTGATGCAGGTCAGTTCTGCCAACAGCAAGTGCTGGTTGTTTGCTCTTCTTTTAATATATTTGTTTAATTTAAATCATACATTATTATCTTGCAACAATAGATTTTCACTTTTTCAATTAATAAAGTAGAAATGGTAATATATCCAGGCTCAACCCCACTTCCTGTGTACTGACAGCTGCAATGAGCACAGAGCTTCAGCTAACACAATCCTGTAAAAAAGAAAGCAGATATAGACCAAGGTAGAATTGATAAAATAATGAACTTTTTTTTAAATTTACTGAATGATAGATAGAAATCAGTGTTAGAACAGATTATACAGACTGTGGTGGAGCATTCATAATACTAGAAGCTTAGTAAAAGGTCTCATATGCTCACAGTGTGGACATAAATCAATACAATCTCCCCTGGGCATACAGTCATAGTTTTACTATCATGCACCATTGATCTGTGGGTGTGTGATATGTGAATCTGTCAGCTGAACAGACATGCAGTTGATACATGTACAGAATGCATATGATACTTGTCATATTAATTATTCTGGATAGTGAAGTAAGAAATGTGGAAGATTCAGGCTGATGTAAGAAGAGTTTTGGCATTTAAAAGCCTCCCATGTTGTCTTTATTTGACATATGCCATGGCTTGCCTGTGAACTTAAAGTAACAAGGACAACAGCTCTTTTTCCTTTAAGACACATGAAAAGGGTAGTGCAGGGCTAGTGTCAAAATTTGTTTGTGTGTGCATGCAGAAAAGGAAAACATGGGAGTTGAGACTGCATTTCATTTCCTCAAGCAGATGTTTTTTCCCTCCCAATAACAAATTCCTCACCAGCTGTCAAAGACTCTGTTTATATTCATAAATTCAATCTCAGTGTTTCAAGTTTTCTGTCAATCTCAGGTGAGGCTGCATTGCCAGATACATTTCTGTTTAAAAAAAATGTACATTTGTTTAGCCAGCTTTTAGTTTAGCCAACAAAAAGTCTTGAAAAATGAAAATGGAGGCCGCATTTGCTGAAATTTCCGTATTTGTTTCTCTTTGAATACGAGTGACTAGCATGCAAGACGACAATTTAAAATAACTTATTCTATGGTTAGTGTATGTTACAGAATCTCTGTGTAGGATGCCATAAGTCTAATTATAAGATTTGAAGAAGTCGATTAGATGCCAAAAAAATAACTATTTAAAAATAAGGAATAAAGGCAAAAACTGTGCACATTTCATAAGGGTGTAGTTAATACTTAAATGAGTAAACACAGGTCATGCAGAGACAATACTTGCAGGGAACAGTGACATAAGGATTCTGTAATGACCTATGCATAGTGGTTCAGATGTTGATATTACTCAAATATGGGTAAAAATTAAGCTTAACATGCTGCCTTCTACATGAAAGTTCCCCTTTAAAGGTCTGTTGTAGGATTCATTTCCACTAGAGTGCAGGAAAATGCAAAACAAAAACAAAATTCAGGTAGACAAAACTCACATTATAGATAGTTAAAAGATTATTGTTTATGGTAACTTTGCACCCATAAGTAAATAGTTTGCAATCATTAGGATTTAGCTTAAATATCTCCTAACTGGTCAAATTCCTGGAATCTTGCCGAAGTTGCTGGATAGAGAATGATGGCAACTTGTGAACATGTATTAATTTCGTTGTTAATCAGGCTGTTCAAACAAAACAAACACAATTCAAAACTTTTGCAATTGTGTTGCAGGCCAGGAAAAAGAAATGCAGTCACTGATCCAAGATTGCTGAGTCTAGAATCTGAAAGAGGTCAACTAGCCCTTGCCATTAAAAACACATTTTCTTGGAGTAATTTTCATTTGGTGATAGGTGGATCACTTCTTTAAGGCAAAAAAAATAAAAAAATAAAAAAGTGAATGCTTTTAAACCCCTTACTTTGGAAAACAAGCACCTTCCAGCTGGGCCATACTGTCTAAAGAATTTGACCACACTGCAGGTGAAACTCAAAAAATATCCCACAAAGCTTAATTTATTTTGGTAATACAACCTAAAAAGGGGACACTAATACATTATATAGACTCATTAGATGCAAAGTGAGATGTTTCAAGCATTTATTTCTTATAATTTTGATGATAATGGCTTACAGCTTATAAAATCCCAAAGAACAAAATGTCAGAAAATTAGAATATTAGATGAAATCAATAAAAAGGATTTTGAATACAGAAATGTTGATTAACTGAAGAGTAAAAAAGAATAGAATAAAACTTTATTGTCACTGCAATAAAACTGCAACGAAATTACAAAGCCCTCCAGTCAGTGCAAAACAGAACGATAAAATAGAATAATGGCAACAACATAAATAAGACAAAATACAACATACAAGAAATAACTGCCAACTTATAATTTGTAATATATAATATAGTTATTGCAACACCCCCATATTTTAATTAAGTCAATATAAAGGACACATGAGGTAGCTTACTGAGGCACATAAGTTGGAATTATCAAATACTCGTTAATCCTTTCTTTAGAGCCCTTACTGCTGTCGGGTAAAAACTGTCCCTGAACCAGTTTGTCGTTGCAGTGATTGATTGCCGCCTGCCTGACGGTAACAGATTAAACATGTGGTGACTGGGGTGTGACTGGGAGTTCTGGATTATTTTGCCTGCCTTCCAGAGGCAGCGGGAATGGTGCAGTTCTTCCAGTGTGAGGACAGCGTAGCCGTTGATCTTTTTAGCCATGTTTATGACCCTTTGCAGCTGGTGTACCACACACACATGCAGTACACCAAGATGCTCTCCATAGTGCACCTGTAGAAGGATACCAGCAGCCTCCAGGTGATGTCATTCTTTCTGAGCATCCTCAGGAAGTGCAGTCTCTGCTGGGACTTCTTCAGTAGCTCAGAGGTGTTCACAGTCCAGGTCAGGCTCTCCTCGATATGGACTCACAAAAAGCAAAAGTCCTCCACCCTCTGCACACAGTCCCCACTGATGAACAGTGGTGAAATGTCTGTTTTTTTTCCTTCTAAAGTGTATGATAAGCTCCTTGATCTTTGAAATGTTAATGAGCAGGTTGTTCTTGTTGCACCACCTTGTCAGCTGCTCCACCTCAGCTCTGTATGCAGACTCATCCACCCCAGAGATGAGCTCCACAACTGCGGTGTCATTAGCAAATTTGACAATGGTGTTACTGTGGTGTGCAGAGGTACAGTCAAATGTGTAGAGGGCATAGAGCAGATGGTTCAGCACACAGCCCTGAGGGGAGTCGGTGCTGATGCTGATGGACACAGATGCATGGTCTCCCACTCTAACCCTCTGACTTCAGGCTGACAGGAAGCTGTATGATCCACATGCAGGTGGAATGTGGAAGTCCCAGGTCCCCCAGTTTACCCACCAGTTTGTGGATTACAGCTTCACGTACAAAACAATCCTCCCTCACAAAGAGCATCTGTGTGTAGTTCCCTCGCTGCTCCAGGTGGGACAATGACGCATGAATCGCTGTGGCTACAGAATCCCCCATCAATCTATTTGCCCTGTAGGCAAACTGGTAAGGGTCAAGACCCCCCCGACACACACACACACACCACTCAACCCTTTATTGATGTACAACACTTTGAGCAATCAGCTTCTTCTGCAATGACCTTTTGAGGCTTTCTGTCCCTGTGGACGGTGTCAGTGATGGTTTTCTGCATAACCCTCAGGTCTTCTTATTTAAGATTTATGTGGCAAGATGATAAAGAGACAATACATTTTCTTAACCCTATTACAAAAAAAAAAGAAAAGAAAAAAAAAGAAAAAATGTGTTATGTATGAAGGAGTATTTCTCGTAAAAGTACAACTTTGTTCTTGAAATATCACTTTCTTCTCAAAGCTTTTAAAAACAATCATACTTTTCTTTTCCTCAAAATCTTGACAAGTCAATACACACTTGCAATTGTATTGTATTGTTTCCACTCAAGTATAGACCTCAGCTGTAATTATGCAATTCTCAGTATACTGATAATTACAATTTTAGTCACAAAGAGCATTTAAATATTTCAACAAAACAAAGGCACAATGCACGATGGTCCGTGTCAAAC
>CM047991.1:11353809-11368036 GCA_026261665.1 Melanotaenia duboulayi | reverse complement strand
AACTTTTAAACCGCTACTACTGTATGTGAAGGCTAATTAAACACTTTATTATAACATTATATATATTTTATTACTAGTTACATTTGATTTGATAATGTAGCCAAAGTCACAACTTTAAATACTAAAGCTTACCTGTTGTAACCCTGCCTATCTAAATGCTTCAGCATCTCTCTCTCTATCTGAACTGCCTGGCAGCTGTGATTCAAAATGACAAAAAAACGCAAGTTCTTTACTTGGTCACTGTTATCATCACCATTATTAATGACTCAAGAGCAATTACATAAATGATTTATTATGATGTAAAAGTTTATGTTGACTCATTCATAAAGGATGTCCTGATGTCCTCCTTTCGTTGCTTCTAAAAGTCTGACTGGAGACAGTGTTATGCACTGCACAGAGTGAGTTACAGCAGGAAACCCAATCACATTACCAAGACAAGAAAGAACGCAAACAATCACAACAGTGAAACTGGTTATAAAGTGGGACTTACAGCAGCAATGATCTACCAGCTGCTTAGAGGGAAAATAATAGACATGTTAGGACTCGTTTAGTATTAGCAGGGAGATGTCCCTACGATCCCCACCCAATCCTACCCCCCATATTCACAGATAATATGAATAGAGAGATGTTTAGAAAGAAATTCAATTCAGTTTTATATTACCCATTTGTTTTTTCATCCATTCATTCATTTTCTGAACCTCTTAGTCCATTAAGGATTGCGGGTAAGCTGGAGCCTGTCCCAGCATTATTTTGTTTTTAATGTTTTGTTGTTTATGTTTTACTCAGCCTGTGTTCCTCTTTCTTTAATCGTCAACCTCATCACCCTTCCTATCCACTCTTCATCTCTAATGGCTTTGCGAGGCCCTTTTACCTCTTACCTCTGATTGATGGACAGCAGACTTTCCGTTGTCATGCTTGTTAAGCCCATTAAGGCTGATAATCACTCACTACTTTTCAGGTGCTCAGCTGTCTGCACACATCGTGTAAATGAGCTAGCCATGTTGCTTTGCTATAGCACATGTTAACCATACATCTCAGATTCTTACCCTGACATGTAAACTGCTAATTACTCCAAGATCAAGGTGAAAAAAAAGAAATAGAAAAGCACGTATTTTCTCAGCTACTTATTCACAAAAAGTAAATATACTGTAGGTGTGTAAAATGTGTCATATTGAAATGTTTAAAGGAAGGAGAAGTATC
Organism: Melanotaenia duboulayi; assembly: GCA_026261665.1. Classification (NCBI taxonomy): domain Eukaryota; kingdom Metazoa; phylum Chordata; class Actinopteri; order Atheriniformes; family Melanotaeniidae; genus Melanotaenia; species Melanotaenia duboulayi. Next base: position 11,366,836 of record CM047991.1, on the reverse strand, counting down.
TCGATATTTTTATTCAATGAGGAGAGATCAAAAGAAAAGTCTGGAGGGAAAATGATAAGAGAAGTTAGATTAAAAATAGAAAATAAAATGGTGAACAGACTAATTGGCTGGGTAAGAAAGGAGCAAGGAAGATTATTGGACCAGAGCAGTAACAACATAATTAATGTGGAAGGTTTGACGTGAAGAATAAAAGAATAACCTTAACAAGATGGATCACATCTCCTTTAATGATCTTTTGCCAGAGCTTTATTTAGTTAAAATTGGCTACTGCAGTTTGTGCCCCTATTTACCTACAAGGCACTTTTTTCCTTTTTTTTTTTTTCTTCTTCCCAGGAGTTATTGGTCATCAATTGTCATGCATGAATGCTACAAAGATGTGATTTGTGAGGTTCATGGTGAGCTCCCAGTCCTTGATTACATATCTCGTGTTTGTAAAAAGGAGTTGGAGGGCGTGGAGCGCTTAATGAGCTCTGAGGAACAATCAACACCTATGAGAATGCATGAAATGGAACAAGGGATCACACAAGGGGAAACCTCAAAAGAAAATGCAAATACAAAACATACAAAAAGTAGTTGGAAAGAAACTATAGTCTACTTAGGAATACTAACAGGATTTGGTTAAACATTGAAATTAACACACCATGTTTCAAGACAACAGTATCAATGACTAGAGAGAGAAAATCTGTGGAGGGAAACTTCTAGTAATCAGGAGCTACATGAATCATGTATTGCATAACAGCTCCTTGGTAAAACATCATGTGTGTGACCCCCTGTACCCAGATCAGCCATACTCCCAAACTCTAGAGCAGGAATTTGCTGCAGCTCTGGAGCTGCAAGTTTCTCTCTGGACCTTCCACAATGGCTCTTCATACATGGCTAAAAATGCTAAAGAACTGACTAAGGTTTTTTTTAATAAAGATATAATTAGAAATGCAGGTTTTTAGCAAATTTACAGTTTTTTTTTTTGAATAACTGCATTGATTTTCCACAACATAATGAATATTTACATCACATTAAAGAAAGTCTGTCTATCCTCTTGCAAACGTTTTATATCTTTCTTTATTTTAAATCTAAAAGTATAAATAAAAATGTGGTTCTCCAACAAATTTCCTACAGTAGACATTTATCAAATATGATAAGCTGTCTTTTTTGAAAAGCTCTGGTAACATTTGTGGCTCTGAACAAGTTTTATTTAGCTGGGCTGAGGTGAAAATGGCTCTTTGGATTGTAAAGGTTGCAGACCCCTGCTCTAAAGAAACACATTATGTGGAAATCTTGTACCGTGAACTTGACTTTATCCCAGAAAGCTGTGAAGACTTTACTTCTCATGTGGAAATGGCAACTAAAAGCAGAACCACAAGCCATTAAACAACACCTGTACCCCTCACAGTAAAAAGTTGTAACACTACTGAGAGATAACTCAGTGACACATAAGTAATTAGAGAGTTTATTTAGAGGATTATTCGCCAGCAGTACACAGAGAAAAATTCCAAAACATTTCCTTCTGTGCTAACTTTTCTGTAACCATATCATGTCAAACCTTGACCTTTGCATATGGTAACACTGTCAGTAGACAGCATTTGCTGCTGTGTTTTTAGCTGCCAGACCTAAAGTTATTTTGAGCTTTGCTGCAGGGCAAGAAAATCTCATGAAATTTTTTTTTTTTTTTTTTTTTTCTTGAATGAAAATATTGGTACTAGATTCTCATTTATAAAATATTCAGGTTAGTGAAAAGTAGGAGCAATATATTTTAAAGTCCAGGCAGTACGATCATCCTAATGCTCCGATCATCCTCTTGGGAATCAGGAGGGCCATTTAAATATCCTATATCTGACTTGTCCCCCTTTTTTATGTCCAGTAACAAATGTGTTGTTTTTCTTCCCTGCAGTCTAATTAGAAATTGCTGAACATTCTTGAATCCTATGTACTGTTGCCCCTTTTGTGGATTGCCAATGCAGGTGTTTCCGACATCCCTTGAAAGTAAAGGATGTCCACAGGGGCCCATTCATTATCACAACACACTTTGCAACTGTTTATAATGACTTGCTCGCACCTGTGCTGTTACTAAGTGATAAGTGACCCAAGAGCATTGGCTGTCACAGTCAACTCATTTTCTTCCTTTATTCTCATTGTTTTTTTTTTTTACTCGGTGTGTCACCAAAGCCTCTGTTGTTGTGCGTATAACCTAAAAACAGAGGGTTGGTGAGAGTGGGTGGTGAAAATAATGTTTTGTCTTTGTGTGACAGATGCATTGTAAGTGAAAATCCACTACTGTTTTTCTGAGGTAGTAACAAATATAAATCTGCAAAACAGCTAATTTAAACACAATGTGTGTTAGAAAGCAAAATGTAATTAGCTTCCGATCTAATCACTGAGGATCCAAACAGTTCCAATCAGCTGCCATGAGTAGGGAAGATAAGGCATTTGATCAGCTGAACATTTTCCATTATGTATAGCATATTTTCTTTTTCTCTGTCTAGCCAACAAGAGAGTCTATTAGTAAACCGATTATGCACTGCTTCTATTGTAAATCCAAATTATACATGGGAGATGAGAGATTAATGTCAGGGAGGTCTAATGGACGCCTGCTGCGGGGTGTGCATTTTTATTTGTGTACATGTGTGTTCTTATTGTTCTTGTCCAGGCTAAAATTAAGAGGGGACTGAGTGTCTTTTTGAAAGGGAACAGCTTGCCAATTAAGACACCAACTGTGGATATTTTATCTCTTTCAAAGATGTACTTTTACTCTTTTGCTTTTAAACCAGACTGAGCTTTGGATTTTTTTGCAAAGTATTTTTTTTTCTTCTATTTATTTTATATCTGTTTTATTATTTAGGCCCCAAATTTTTATTTTCATTTTGGTCAGCATATGTTGTTTATAAACGTGCTTATAAATGAAGCTGACTTGACTTGAATGTGTGTACTGTGATGCTAACCCCAATCTGTTTTCAGTTACAAACTGAAAGCAGATGTTTAATTGTCCATCATATTTAAAGAAAAACATAAATTTAACATATTAAAAAGTGAAAATATGACATTCACGCAGTGAGCAGAAAACCAGCATTGTGTTTCGACTAAACTAAAGCAGGATGTCATTCATCGAAGGCGAGAAGTTATCGAAGACGGTACTAAAACCTGAGGTGTGACATGAGAAACAATGACAGTGGCTTTGTTAAATCAAAGGGAGGAGGAAAATAAAAAGCTAAAAAATACAATGAGCAAATCAAGCCACTTAAAAAAAAAGAACTGATGAAGAGAGAGCAAACTGAAGGTCAGACATTCATTTAGACTTTAGTCTGGTACATAGAAAAGCTTGTCAGCACTGCAATTACCCATTACGCAGAGTGGACACAAAAATCCTTAACACCCTTGATACTCCAGCTCAGAAAACTTTACTGTTAGTCTCTGGGAAGGTAAATGCCTTTAAACTGGCAATTGCTCGGAGAAGAAAAACAGCCTGACATGTCTAATCATTTCATATATGTTCTCATGCGAAGTAAGAGTCTTAAATGTGTCACCCATGTTTCTCCCCGTTGACAACAATCTTCATGCTGCACACAACTCAGGAAAAAATAACTTAACCTTTATTTAACCAGGAAAAACCTCATTGCAATAGAAAAAAAAAAAATCTTTTGAGAGCATCCTGAACTAGACTGCTGCAACAAAGTAAACAATTTACAATCACACATACAAAATAAATATTGCAAGCAGAACTTTCTAGAAACAGATATCATCCTCCAAGTCGTCCAGCATTTTCTTAAATCCATCCAGTGAGACCAAGTCATAAAGTCTTTTTCTGATTCATTCCAAGCAAAAGTAGCTTGGTCACTCTCGAGACTGATGATGAAAAGTCCTGTGAACAAAGAGGATGGTGTCCTGGGCTCTTCTGATGGAGCAAAGAAGTAGGAATAAGGTAGACCAAAAAACAGTCTTGTAAACAAGAGCATGCCAGTGTCATAGCACGCTGCAAAAGAAGACCACCCAACACACGTATAATGTCTAAAATTTTAGGATTCAGAAACCAGAGAAACCAAGCTTGAATTTCAGCCTTTTCACTAGTATATGAGGTAAAAGAAAGAGATGCATCAATCAAAATACCATATCTGTAACATGATACAAATTGAGAAGTTCCATTAGTTAACATAACTTTTTTTTTTTAATCTCAAGGTAATTTTTTTCGTGTTGTAAATGTTAGCTACCACATATGTTGCTCATTTTCACTTCAAGCTAAAGCTGTTGTTTCAAAAGATGTAGACTTAAAAAAGAGGAAATTTTTTAAAAATGTAGAAAAAGTGAGAAAAAATACACATAGCTCTGCAGCAAACTACAGGAGAACATGGCATAATGAACATTAAAAACTACTTCTATTTAACGTGTGATCTCAGCAACAGACCAGAGATCTGAAGTAGGCTGACCTGCTGCAACCTAATAAAAACAAGAAAGTTAAATCAATAGATAAAGCCAGTAATGAAAGCAGCGCAAGCTTGAACTGTGTGATTATGTCAATACTCGTATCAAAGAAATTTATTGTCTCCTGGGTGAGAGATGGGGGGGTCTTGTATATAAAGAGGATTTTCTTGAAAAATGATCAGACCTAACTTTGTTTCATTGGGTTAGGTCTTCCATCTAATATGGTTTCAGTTTTTCTTTAAAACCTGATTTCAAAGGAAATATGACTCAACCAAAACATGTTTCCATTCAAGTCAATAAGGTCAATTTTAATCTGGCATATTAGAATTTTTTTATTAAATTGGTGCAATTTCAGAAACTAAAAGCATTTAGCAAATAAATGGTTCTACATTTTATACACAAACTTGAGCTGAATTAAAAAAACAAAGTGATGATAAAAGGAGTGTTGGGGAGATAACTGGGGGTGTGGCGGACTGTGAGGTGCTGGAGTGTCGGCCAGAACACCACATGAGGCAGGGACTTTGTTAGTCATGAGGGATAGGCTTTAATGAAGACGATGGCAGATGAGGCAAGATGGTTGGTTCAACTGTTCTGTATTGCATCCTCAGAAAACATTACAGCATCACTTGATGTGTGCATATGTACACATGGAAGTATGCGTATGGGTGTGGTTTTTCTGTAAATAAACACAATATAAATACTTAGTACAGTTGATTCATATAACCTGTTATCTTGCATAACACATAACTGAGACACAAACCGAGACCTGTTTACACCAAATGAGTGTAAAGTAAACATATTTTGGCCAGAACAGGCCGAACTTCACATGCCTGCTGGCTAGCATGAGTAGCACTTAGCTGCTAACATTTACCACACTCAGAATTACTAGTTACAACAGAGACAAACATTCCCACTCTGAAACTAACCCATGAAACAGCATCCTTACTTGGCATTAACACACAGATACACAGATGAGGGGGACAATTCTTTGGGCGGATAATAGTCTGGGGCCAACTCTTTACAGCCGTTTCGCTACAATACTACGTCATTTGCGCTCCGTGGCGGGCATTAGCGATGACGTCATAGCGCAGTTCTGGTGTCCCCAGGAACAAAATGCTGTCCCGACTATTTACAATCGATAACTGAAATTAACAACAATGCAACTTATAGGGCCTTTTGTACAAGGAGAAACATAAAAACTTTCACCAGTTGTCTCTGCCATTACAAACACTTAGAGAATAAGCATGTTTTAATACTTACATGACTAAACAGTCACAAACTCACGGATTAAACAACAAATACAAAAATGTTCAATTCCTTTCATAAAATTTCTCTTTCTCTTATTAATTTGAATTGTGCACACAGTATTGGACTAACATTTCCTTGGAGCAGGTATTTTCTCCTCCTTGAAATAAAAAAAAATGTCATACCAAACAAGAACAAAGTAATTTTCAACTGAAGAAATGTGACCCTGGAATGAATAAGGTGGTACTGTAACTGTGTTCTTAATGTGTTATGAGCACTTGAATCAGTTCTTCTGATCAAGCAGTGTCTCTTCCTCAGTGCAAGGCATTCAGAAAATTCAAACTGTGCAGTTTCAACTAATGAAAGACAATCACATGCTGTCTTTGTTGTTGTTTGTGGTTTAAGACTAATTATATGATAAGCTGCTGAATGTATGACGTTATTTATTTAAGTTGTGGTACTCGGTGAAAAGAAACTGACGTATGGGCTCTTCACTGGGATAAAGAAGATCCAAACTGGTGCAATTTAGATATTTATGGGCTCTCTCCACATTATCCATGCTTTACTTTAGAATATTCTTGTTAAGTAAAATGTGATTAAATAGTAGATATCAAATTGAATATGTTGTTCTCTGTGCTCACTGGGAAATCGCCTATTAAAATATATAGAGAAAATAAATAAATAAATACGGAAAATAAATAAACCAATTTTTACTTTGTAACTATTGATTTTTTAAGAAGCTCAATTGAATGATGGCAGAATTGTCTTAAACTTTTGCTGCTTTGAATGATAAAATTTTAATCAATAGACTTAAATATTTATGGTGAGAGACAAACTGCTGTGAACAGAGGTTGCGTGTGAATTCAAGGCCGACTTCACACCCGGAACATGACATGCATGGGGTGTGCTTTGTTGACTTGCTGCATTGCAGCTGCATGATAAAATCAATAAGAATCTTTCTGCTATAGACTAAAACTATGGTAAGAACAGTTTTTTTTTTATAATATTGTAATGGGGCAGCGCAGTTTCCACAACTAGCCATACAGCCATACACCTAACAATCCATGCTTTGGGATTTAGTTGATTGACAGATTTCACAGTTATAGATTACCAAAGAAATGTCTGGTCCCAAAGGAGAATTTAGGACTGTTGGTAAATTTTTGACTGGACTAGAGGAATTTACTTCAGCTAATTTAAATTTATGGAGCCATGCACCAACCAGGTTCCAATTCAGACCAAAATGCACTTTGTTACCTATTGTTAACAAATACAGTGAGACTGCTCTGCAAAACCAACTCAAGCAAATCAACTCTTGTTGGCATTTGGATCATGTACTCCCATCTTTGATTGAAACTTGGTACATCCACCATTGCTCCTTCCCGCAACTATCCACTTTAATGTTACCCCACTACAGTTGAGTTGTTTACTAGTTTATTAAATGTATCTCCAGGCTTCTGTTTTATACAGGATAAAGTTGCTATAGTGTTGCTGTAACAATAGATATATAGCCATCTATTGTTTATCTTTTTCATACTGTTTGAATAATTTACCTTCATCTGTGGTAAATTTTGGTGGCAAATGTTAACTTACAAAAGGATTTCACAATTTGATAAATTAGGATGTTTTAAGACAAAGAAATTAAGAACTACAGCACCAGTCTGTCATGGCCCACATTTCCTCTCCTCACCTATTTCCGGATGCCCTTATTTGGAAACACTGTGATTAGGACGGCGCAGCTGACAGACATCAGGCTCATCATTCATTCCACATACAAACCCCAGACGAACCTCCAGTCATCGCTGGATTATACTACAACCTGTGGTAACCAGTCGTGATCCAAGTCTTGTCTTTGTCTCTAGCCTGACTGAAACTAATGTGTGCTCTCTCTCCTCAAGAATCCCCCCCCGGACTTCGCTTGTGTCTTTGAGGAATCCCGTCTGCCCGCTACAGCCCGTCCTTCCGGCATTCTCATTCCTTTCCACCAACCAGTCACAATAAACCTTTGTTACCTTTTCCTAAGTACTCACGTTTCCTTGGATCCAGTTTCTGACACAGTCAAAAGTTTTGTAACTTTGCCATTAGTTGTAATCCATTATATTTATTGGGAAAGTACATCCAAACCTTTGAATGCTTTAGATCAGTGTTTCTCAATCCTGGTCCTCAGGGACCACTGCCATGCATGTTTTAGTTCTGACCAACTCCAGCACACCTGATTCAGGTTAAATGAACTGCTTGTCAAGTTCTTTGCAAGCCTGCTAACGAGCCATTCATTTGAGTCAGGTGTGTTAAAGATGGACACCTCTAAAAGATGCAGGGCAGTGGTCCCCGAGGACCAGGATTGAGAAACACTGCTTTAGATCAAGCATTTACTGCAGTGTATCATTTGTTTTGCCCTGTGTATTTTACATTACTTGTAGATAATTCCCTGAGAGCAGCAGCACTCACAAGATGCCTGAGAGAGATGTTAGTAAAGGACCTCCAGCCCCTGTCGGTATGGTGGACCAAGAGTTCCAGGGATTTGTGAGCTCTTGATCCAAAGTGTAAATTCCCAGGAACAAAACAAACTCACAGACTCATCTTGTAAACATGTATGATGAATGCAAAGGCAAAGTAAGAGCATCTTTACAAAATACCATTGATATGTGGACTTCAGTGTCCACTGAGACATATTTGACCATAAAGTGTTAAATCATTAAAAATTGGCAAATGTGGAAATTTGTTTTGAAAATTGATGCTTTCCATTGGCAGCATACAGCAAATAATATCAGCTTAGAGGGCATCGCAGAAGAATGGGACATAACTGAAAAAGTGGTTGCAGTTGTGACAGACAATGATGTAAATATGGTTGTAGCAGTGGGCAAGGCAGGATGGCGGCATCATCCTTTGTTTGACACATTGCCTAAATTTAGTTGTAAAGGACAGTCTAAAAGCTGTCCCAGTAGTGGTGAAGGTCCTGGAAAAATGCAGTGTGACTGTCTCCTCTTTTCATCACAGCATAACACAAGCTAATTTAGTTTGTAGATACCCACTGGAACTCTGTCTTTTACATGCTGGAGAGGCTCTAAGAGCACAATGAAGCTGTAAACACAGCCCTCTGCCTTTTAAGAAAAACATGAATTGTGTTTAAATGTGGGACAAATTATCCTTCATCAAGCAAATATCTGATGCACAACAGCCATTTTAAAAAGTAACACGGGACGTTTCATCTGAAAAACACGTTTTGATCTCCAAAGTGATTCTATTCATGTCACTCATTCAGAGAGCTGTAGCAGGTTGTGAACATCAGTGCAGATTCAGGGGTATTGAGAGCATTCACTGTCTAGCTGCAAGTATCTTTCTGGATGTTAGGTTCTTGGTTTTTGAGACAAAGGCAATGTTGAGGTAATAAAAAACTTCTCCACAGAGAAATGTGGAAAGTCTCTCAGACAGGACATCCAACTCTCACTTTAACTCCAAGCTCAAACCCTACTGCCTTCTGCTTCAGGGTCTAACCAGAGTCCGACAACTTCAGCTGTGACAAAAGTAGGGTTATGGACAAGCAGGTTTTGTCAAGCTTAGCTTCCACTGATATACTTATTGAAGTACACCAGTACTCGGAGGAAAAACTGATCCCCGAGATAAAGATCCACTGATATGTTGGCGGGAGCATGAACAAACCTTCCCAGGCCTAAGCAAACTTGCAGTGCGATACCCGAGGATTGTTGCTTTCTCTGCACCTGGATAGAGAATCTTTCGAAAACAGGTGAGGTTGTGAGCAAGAAACGGAGCAGACCCAAAGGGAAAACTGCTAATATGTTGTTCCTTCACAAAAACATGCAAATTCGAGAAAGTTTTAGCGAAGGTTAGAATTTTATCAAGGGAGCCTTGATAAACGTGTTAAACGTTGAATGTATTCTGTTAAGATAGTCAGGCAATCGTTTTAAGTAGGGGGTGGGACTTTAATATGTTAATTATGATGAAATAATTAGTAAAAAATTAACATGTTAAAAAAATTAATGCATTAACTTGCAGTTTGCGTTCCGAACAACGCAGAATGTTTTTCTGCGCATGGTTTCCGGTACACCGAACAGAGCAGTGCACACGTCAGAGATTGGCTAAATCAGTGTTGCCAAATTAACTGCTTTTGCGCTATATTTAGTGAGTTTTCAAACCCATTTAGTGACTCTATTTCAAGAAGCGACTTCGACAAATCTAGCAATTTTTTTTCTTGTGTTATTGGAGACTTTTGGAGTCTGATGTTAAAGCACGTAACATTTACTCTTGTCAATGAGCAATGCTGTCGGCGCAAGCTTCTCCCCCATTAAAGGCACTCACAGCTGCAGTCAGAGCAGGAGACTTTAACCTCTGCTCCATCATGACCAGACTAAAGAAAAAAGTTGACACTGGCTGATCCCAGTTAGACATTGTTTACCACAATATCTATCTGCTACTGTGTATCCTACACATTTAATCAGATTTGTACACACACCCTTGTTAATGCAACTTTCCATGGCTAATTATGATTAACATCAACCCCACATCTTAGCAATGAATATAACACAACCCTGTGTTCGTGTTTGCTGTCAATAGTATACAATAATATTTTTATTTATTTATTCTTTTTCAAAGTTATTTAAACAGAATTTATAGTTTGGTAAGATGTTACGTTGTTTAGATTAACTATAAAATCTGTAATTGAGTCCAGAAGGGAAAGTTGCACCCTGTCTTTACAACACGTTCAAAAAGAACATGTAAAACCAAAACCAGAAAACAAGCAAGAACTCAAACATGATGTTTTTTCTTCAAAAGCAGTGACTCCCAAACAGTGTAGTGCAGAAAACTGCTACTGTACAGTTTCTTCACTTTTAGGAACCAAAATCAAGTGGCACACTATTACCCAGGACCTTAATGTGACACCATAAAGTTAAAGGTACAACTAATTAAAGAATTATTATTATTTTTTTTTTTAATAACAATTTCATTATAATTTAATATTGTTTATTTGTATCATACATGACATATCATAGATGACATTATTATGAACTGATTAGAAGAAAAGGCTTCTTTTTTTTTCTTTTTAATTTTAAGTTAGAAGTTAAGTTAGAAAAATGTATAAATTGCTCAACTATTTGCCAATTCATGCTTGCACAGTGATGAATCCCCATCTTTTTACTAGTCAAATGAGCTAAAATGATTCCACTTGTTTATTGCATTATACAACTTTTCCAGATCACTTGCTGGCACAATACTTTAAATGAGTTTTAAAATGTTGTGTGTGAGATGTGTGGTGAGACAGGTTTTTTCCAGGTGGGAGGAATTAGTGTAGTGCTTCTGACATATGACATCCTGATCCATTTGGTGTAAAGGTAGTGGCTGCACATAGCAGTTTTACGCTGTACACGCCTGAGGATTCCACCTGCGTTGCCCTCTTGTCTGGTTTGAAGGTCGATTTTGTTCATAGAGTTTTTATCTTGATTTTTTCTTTGTTTTTTTCAGCAGCCTGGAGCAGACAGTGGTGGTGGTGGTCGGGACCTTCCTGTTGTGGCATTTCCCTTTTTGTGTTGTGTGCTGTCTTGCACCTGGTGGCTAGGGTAGTGCTTATGTGTATGTTTGTGTGTGTTTAGGTGTGTTTGTGTGTGTGTGTAAGGTGAGTTGCAATTTTTATTTATTTTTTTGTTGAGATGCCTTTTTTGTCTCACCCTGCCTTCCCTGCTGTACAGCCTCTATTTCAGTTTTAACTCTTTATTCTTTCTTACTGCATTTAAACTTTTTAGCTTTGCTGCAACATATAGACAAAGCAGAACCTCTGCCAGCTGTCATTAACATTTTACACAGCAAAGCCTCATGTGAGCTGCAGCATAACTACCACACATGAAGGGTCTTTTTAACTTTTAAAAAGAATGTAGCTACTGCAGCAGAGTCCCCAAAAAAAACAGGACCATATAGCTACTTTGACAGAAAGTTGTGTCACTTTCTGGGAAATTATAGGAAATGACAAAAAAATATGACTTACAAGAAATATTTCTAACTGTATACTTGATAACCTTTCCTCTTTTTACCTGGCACAGAGGAAATTCAGATCCTTTAAACATGTTATCCACAAATCATTGTAGATGGAAGATTTAGAGTTCAACAGACTTGGGTTCTCTACTTGACAGCGAGTCTTCATCCTCTCTTCCAGCTGAGTCATTACTTTGAACTGCCTCGACTGATGGATTTCTTCTTTCTTTGACTGATTGGAATGAGGCAAAACATTTATCAAACAGGCAGAGATACTGTCTGGAGAATTTTAACACTCCATGTATTCTCAAGAAAGATGCCTGATTGGGCAGTGCTGGGGTGGTGTTGGCAGTGCTATATGTATTATATATCATATTATATTAAACAAAGAAGAAAAAGTATAAAATATAATCCAAACGTTATAAAGATTTCTGAGTCAAAATATAATACATGTGTTAGTGGTCAAGTAGGATGAGCCAGTAAAAATGAAACATATTTATATGATTTTTCAGTAGTTACAGCCAGTGTCAAAGGTGTGGGGAGTATGTGACACTCCATGGGCATGCCAGCATGATGCAATATTGGCAGTCAAGTAAAAAAACAAAAAAACAAAAAACAATAACAAGAAAAAGTTCACCCTTCTCTGTGTGTCTTTAGTAGTGACTCTGACCAAAACCAGAGGAAGGAGGAAATAGCTGTAGTGTTCTTTTTTTTCTTTTTTTTTTTACTTACTTTTTACTTTTTTTATCAAATCATCCACAATTACCCAATTTTGATTGTGTAGCTTTGGATGAAGTCAATAATCATTGCAATAAAAATAAACAAATAAATAAACACACACACACACACAAATGGAAAGAATTCCCAGTGCAAGCAGAGTGCCCATTTTATTCTGTATTCTTCACTATATGAAAGAAGGCACCCAAACAGCTTGACGTCTCGAGTGTTTTCTTGTGGAGTGCCCATTGAACACATATGGTTAAATGACAGGTATGACCTGAAAATGCACTCTGTTGTCATGAACAGATTTTTAAATAGGAATGAAGTGTTGCATACAAATGGTATACAGGGAGGCGTTCCAGTTCTCAGCCTTAAACACATTATTTGAGTGTGCACATTGCCCATAACCAACTTTCAGTGAGGTATCAGTGGAGAAAATCTGCCTGCTGAGCTCAACCAGGCCCGCCTACTGCTACACATTAAAGAGCAGAAACACACAATCGCCAGCTCTCAGCTTTTGTCTCCCTGAGACAAAATGAGCCTATATCCATAAGACACATTAATTGACTTGCAGAAATGGATATGCAGTAAGGACAACTTTTCTTGTTTTTGTTTGAAAAACTGCTTCAGTTTCCTACCACATTTGACAAAAGAAAGAAAGAAAGAAAGAAAG
>CM047991.1:11342296-11353719 GCA_026261665.1 Melanotaenia duboulayi | reverse complement strand
ATAAAAAGCAGTGGACTGTTACAGAAAAACAATAACTTTACAGTCAACCACAACTGACATGTTGATCTTTTTATGAGGACAAATGTTGGTCATTGACAAATTTATTATGTTTCGTGTTTAAACCAAATGCATTTGTTGCTTTAGACCAAAATCCTAAAATTCAATTAACATTTATAGACGAAAACCCGTTTGGCCAATGGACTTTGGAACAACCAGCATACTGTAGGTTTGTGATCTCAGATATGTGCTGCTGAAATGAGCACCAAGGTGCTTTTGTGTCATAATTGTTTAAAATGTTATGGTCTGATGCAGTGCTATTATTGTATAGGCAGACTCTTACAGTTTTCCATTCATTCCAAGAGATTGAGAAATTTTAACGTCATTTTTGCTATAAAGCTTCCAACACACTTTAATGCTTTGAATGAAGTTCATCGCTATGCCTGGCCTTTAACCATGAAAAACAGCAATTGTTTGTGCATAAGTATGCAATTTAACCCATCATCTTCTTCTGAAACTTTTTTAAATAACTCTCCTATCTGGCTGGTCAAAGTATTTCAGAAATTCTGATCTACAGATACTGTCATGCGTAACCATCTCTAGTGTTTACAGAAAATGGTCTGAGAAAAAGAAAGTGTATAGTGAGCAGCACTTGCTTGGATGAAAATGTTTTGTTGATGTCAGAGTTCGGAGAAGAATGGGCAGAGTGGTTAGCAGCTGTACAGAATACCATTTCTAAACACACAACACGTTAAACCTTGAAGCAGATGGGCTACAGCAGCAAGACTACACATTACAGGAAACTGAGGCTACAATTTGCATACAATCATTCATTCATTCTCTGTACCGCTTAGTCCATTACCGGTCATGGGTAAGCTGGGGCCTATTCCAGCATTTTAGCAGGTGAGAGGCAGGGTACACCCTGGACAGGTCGCCTGTCCATCACAGGGCCAACACAGATAGGGACAAACAACCATTCACACGCACTCACTCCTAGGAAGGATTTACAGTAACATATTAACTTAACGTGCATGTTTTTGGACAGTGGGAGGAAGCCGGAGAACACCCGTGCATGCACTGGGAGAACGTGCAAACCCCACACAATAAGACCACCGCCCTTAGGGTTTGAACCTCCCCCCAGCTGAGACTCAAACCAGCTGTGAGGCTGCGGTGCTGCCCACCACACCACCGTGCAGCCTGCATACAGCCACCAATTTTTAAATCGAAGATTGCAAATGTTTTTTTCAGGTCTCATGAGTTTCAATTTCAGCCAAGATATTCAGATGGTAGGGGCAGATTTGGTGTAAACAATCAATTTGGTGTAAACAATATGACAGCATGGATATATACTACCTTGTATCACTCGTACAGGCTGTTCATGTTGTAATGGTGTGTGTGGACATTTTCGTAGCATGCGTTGGGCCCCTTAGTACCAAATGAGTTGGGGTCCCAACCTGGTACAATGAAGAAGGATCTAATATGTTAGCCCAAAAAAAAAAAAAGAAAGAAAAATTAAGAACGTATATGTATATGTAGCCAGTATATCAAGAAAAGTTTTATTACAAAAGGGGTTCACATCCAATCATATATAGGAAGGTGTTCAGTCAGCTGACAAACTGAACACCTAGGTGGTTGTACTTAAATATGATTTGATATCAGATATAAGATATAAGACACACACACATGCACAAAAACAGTCTCAATAACTAATTTTGTTTTTGCAAATCTTCTTGATTCAGTGACTTTGTAATTTGGGTAACCACTTCACATAAGCTCAAAGCAAACAGATCATCTGAGTAGAAGAGCTCACTCAAAGTCAAATAAAATGGGGGCCAAGAAATAATGAAAACCATGAGATGGTTTGAGAGTGGGAAGAAAGAAAAGAAATAACATTTCATTGTCCCTTTATTGCTGGCATCTGACCCTGGCTAGGGAAAGCAAATTTATTTTGAAAATAAATAAATAAGCTCTGGCTGGAGCTGTCTATTTGATACCTCTCTGCTCAAAGACAATGCATGGTGAATTGATGTATGAGGGAGTAGAAGATGAAAGTTTGGTATCTGAGTGAGACATTGCCCAGGGTTTTCCTATCAAATCTCAGAATCATATAAATACAATGACGATGAGAGCTGTGTGTGTGTGTTGGGGGGTTGGACTTGCAAAAGACAGCAATACCAGGAAGACCAAAAAAAAAAAAGAATACGGGAGCAGTGATATCAAATGGCTTGCAGTGCAAAGTATAGATCAGGCACTAAATATATCAGAAACCGAACGCATACCAGAACAACATATTTATAAAAGACTCACAAACTGAGGAGTGAGGTGAGCGAGGACCGGGTTGGTGAAAGGAAGAAAAATGGAAGGAAAAGATTAAAGAAGGTGGTTGTGAGCTTTTATCTCATAGCAGAGCCTCAAATCTCCCACCTGGGTGGGTAGGTTGGTTCAGGCTAACCAGAAGAGCTGGGGGACACACACTGGATGAGGTAAAGATGAAGGGATAAGAAGATGTGGGGAAAAAGTGCTGACTTTAATAGTGTGCTTTGATTCTGTCGTGTCTCTCATGTTCCTCCCAGTTTTTTGTTCATATTCTTTCTCTTTTTTTTAAACAATAAAGCCACTTTTCTTTCCGCTGTGTAATTTTCTGCAATTATCTGTGTTCCTTGAGTATTTAAAGACCCTGAAAATGTGGTTTTAGCATCGCTAAATGATGATAATATTCATGAATTAACATGCAACAATAATCCTTGTGGTGTACAGATAATCAACAAATATACAGGCTGATTAAGTTTGATGCTTCCAATATTTCTATTAAAAGATGAATGAAAGAAAGATGTAATATTTAGTAAAATTATACGGTTAGTATTAAAAGTCTGAGGTGTTTAAATCGTGTTTACAACATGCTTGTTAATATACTGATTTCAGAAAATGGCCTTTTTCCACTAGTACCTACTCGGCTTGGCTCTACCCGACTTTGCTGTGCTCTAAGTTCTGTACTCGATTTTAGCCCTTGTATGTAGATAGAGTCCCTGTAGCAAGGCTGCTCAAATGTCCTGTGATGCCATTTAAATGCAACACAAACACAACAATGGAAGACATGTACACAACTGTATACCAGCTGCTCGATCAGTGGATTTTTGTTTAGAATCTATCTAAAAGAAAAAAAAGCAAGAAAAGGCTGGAGGCAGCAAAACAAGCACTCGGAAAAAGTCAAGGACAGTTTGGGAACTGCTGAAGATGAGAATATATGAAAAAGACCATATGAGGGTAAGCTAATTGTAGCTAATTTGATTCTTTATAATAAATGTCAACTACAATGTTGTTATGGCTGCAAGTTGTTGCCACCGGATATTTAAATAGGTAAATGGTGTGTATATCACTTGGCTTTCTTATCACATAATTACTGCTGCAAACTGTGGGGTCGAAGGGAAGGTGGTTCTGAAAAGGAATGACTGACATACAACTGGTGATGAGGCTTCATGGGATGTACCTGCAGCGCAGCACCTGATCTTGTGGTGGCCATGGCCCAGTGTGCACTGGGAATGGTTCAACCTGTGTTTCGACACTGCCGTTAGTACTGGTGTTGGTGTCAAAGATACAGCTGGGGCAGAAGTAGCGGCAGGGGAGATTGTAGGGTCCATGAAGGAGGCAGACAAAGATGCCTCGTGTGTAGAAAGGGATTCTTGAATAGGAATACATTACAACTTAAGTCCGCAGACAGCGTGACATGTAACAACTTTTTTTGAAGTTGTCAACATGGTGTCTTCACATTTAGTTCTCAGAAGCACAGCAGCCATTAGCTCTGAGACCCTACTCTGCTCACTTTAAACCTCTGTGGAGTGGGTGCCAAGAATGTATCTACTCAGACCAGGAAAGCCTTAGCGGAAAACCCCACAAACCGAGTAGAGTAGAGCCAAGTAGGTACCAGTGAACAACGGCCAGTAGAGAGTTTTTACAGTTCATTTCAAGGTTCAGGTGAGGTCTCCAAATGGCCGTTTTGGAACTGCCTGTGTCCCAATAGGAGAACTTCAGATTTGAAAAGATAATAAAAAACGACCACATCTTGAGATATAAATTGGAATTAGATGTTAAATAGCATCAGTAAGCAAATGTGGCAATATCAATGTTACATGTGCAAGATAATTTCTAAATTAAGCCTCACCCCATTTTGTTTTAAAGAAGAATTTTCTTCCTGTATGCACCCATTATTTATTGCAAGAAGACACTGGAGATAACAGAGTTTTGACTTTCTCAAATAAGTCAGTATCTTCTCTATTGTCAATGTTACAATAAGTGCATGCTTTTGTCTCTACCTCTTCGGTTTTAGTGTGTATGTGTTCACACAGTGAGTGACAGGAAGGCAGCTCCTGCCTCCGAGACCCAAAGAGCTCAGGCTTGTGTGTCGGATGCTTCACTGATCTGGGTCGAAGCTTTTATTTCTGCACCCCCTCAATGGACAGTCACTCTGTCTGTCAGGCCAGCTTTGGCAGCATTGACCCTATGTGGCATTAAGCACCTGAACTAGCAAGGTTTCTGCATTATTCTATTTAGAGGGACAGAAAAAAGAAGGTTTCTAGTTAAATGTTTCCTATGTCCATGAAATTTGCCCTTTCAGCGTCATACTACAATTTAGATTGTTGCATGGATAAGCTTAATAAGTTATAGACAATTCAAAGCCTTCAGTATTTTAATTTTCCAATTAATCACAAGGTGAATATAAGATAAAGCTGCTTTGCAAATCTGTTTCATTGAAGCGGAAATAGTCTACCGCTGTTACAGCAGGCTTCAAGCTTGGCCTTAGGCAGCACTCAGTGCTGTGAGGGAACTTTACGTTAACATGAAACTCCAGAAAAACATCCCCCTCAAACATTCCCTATCCAACACAACTTCCTATTGGATGACCTCTTTGCCAATCATTGTATCGCTACAGCAACCAGAATGCAGACTGAATGGACTGTCAGCTTAGCAGCATTGTACCATATTGTAAGCTGCTGTGAGATATTTCTGCCTTACGTTTTTTTAACGGTATGCCTTGAGAGGCTTATGGGAACAACAAATGACCCTTGATGAGTTTTCTTCTTCTGACAACAAAAATTACAAAACTGTCTTTGTGCATGTTTCAAACATCTTGGATTAAGATGTTGATCTGTAGCTTTTCTTTGATATACTTCCAGTGACTGCACTAAACAGCCATTTCACCTCCAATTATTTACTTTCATTGTGAGATGGCTTATCAATAGCTGGCTGGGACGCAGAGATTGTTGTTTGACAACGCACAGATCATTAACGCATCACATCATTGATATTCTGACAGAGAGATTTGTCTCAGGGTAAGCTATAAAGATTTGACATGTCATGGGGTTTATTGGAATTGCTTTTCTAAATACCATACAGACCATTTCTCTCAGACAAGTATTGTTCTTATCCGTAAAGAGAATTACGTTAAAAGTCACAACCTATAAGGGCACTGTAAGTCTGCTGCAGTGGACATAGCTGTTTTATATACTCACAGAAGTCCTTTCACATCAAACACTTTGTATGTTTGTGTGGCTGACTGAATTAGACCACAAAACTCCAGATCCTGGCCAACAATGCTTCAAAATGTTTTCTTCATAGCCATGAAACACACAATTACTAAATCTCTGAGTGACATTTCATTTGACACTTGGAGCACACCAGACATCAGTCACATAGACAGAATCACTTAGAGCGCAGTAGACAGGGTAGAGCAATCTAGCAATTCAATGTGAAAAAAAATAAAAATGGCTGGCTTCATGCTCATCAGTGTTGGGATATAGTAGTCCGAAATCCTGACAGATCAAAATCACGTGTGCAGTTGTTTTGACAGGTGGTTTGACATTTCATGTGTCACACTTTATGTTGCCCTTAAAAGTATAATCCCCCAATTTAACATTGAGCTTTTATAACTTTGTGTTCTAGCAGAGGTGCTGTCCATTATTTCTGAACAGACCTGAGCAGTGCTTATTTAATTCAAGCACACATAGAGAATTAAATGAGCCTCTACAGGTGTGGTAGGGTTTCTGTGTTTTATGCCAAACCTCAAGGTTCTTGTTATTTTTGCATTTATTATCCTAATCCCCTACCTGTGATATAAAAAAGAGAAATTAAATGTCATGTATGCCTTTAATTATCTTTCTTTATTAGAACACTTTCAAATAAGCAAAATAAGAAGGAAAGTACATCATAAAATATTATGTCAGACTGAATGCCAGTGGGGAACATTTGTGCCAGTGGGGAACATCTATTATCATGGGCTTCTGGTAGTGACCAAAAAAAGAAAATAAAAATACAAGGGACATAAATTGCTTCCTCTGGAGTGTGGCTCAGCTCATCATCAGGAATAGGGTATGGGGCTTGGTCCACGAGGTTCATGGCAGAGTTACAGCATCTTTTTCTTAGAGGAGCTAGTTAAAGTTGTATGTGTGTCTGGTCGTTATGCATTCCCAGAAAAGTTATATGTAGTTACAGTACATGTCCTACTGGAAAGAGACCTAGAGAAGAACCACAAAAACCTTGTTAATGAGACTTTAAAATAAACAAAGATTCTACACAAAGTTCTAAACTTCTGTCACATGACTGTCTTATAGGCTTTGACAGGTTGTCTAAAAAACAGTAAACCATGATCCATATGTGCATCTGGCTCTGGTCATCTCATAGCAAAACTGAATACTGGACTGAGTACGCCTTTGTCAGATGCTTTTTTTTAAGCAGGTATTGCTGATCCTCATAGTAGCTCTGGTGTGATGTAAACCAAATTTAATGGTGCTCAATGCTCTTTGTGTGTGTGTGTGTGTGTGAAAATCAACAAACAAAATGGAATGTCCCAAAGGAAACTCAGAAAAACTACAAAGATGGATGCATAAGTACAGCAGGAGATGGCATAATTTGACCCACAACATGTGTTCTGTAGTTTCATATCCAAAACTTTCTTTGGTCGAGTTTTCTTTTCTAATGGAAAAACGAATAATCAACTCAAAAGGCTTGTAATGTAGATGGATGATATTATGTTCATGAAACACGATTTGATGTTCTGGTTATCTGTCCTCTAAATGTCTAAACTAATTTACCCTGCAGAGTCGGCCTCTTCTATAACTGATTATAAATTATTCATTAAGATATGAGCCAATCTTTAATAATACCCCAATGATTATCTGTCTAATTGTTCTATGTCTCTGTATCTTTTTCTGAATATTGTCTGTTTGGAAACATTTCTGTTTTTATAGTAAAGTTAGTCTTTCCAGTGATTTAGATCTTGTGTATGCTGTCTGATTAGTAAAAATGTTGTATCCTTGTTTCTCAGAATGTGGCCTGATTTCTTCAGATCTGGCATCAAACTCCCTGCTATAAGACAAAAAAAAGTGTAAAATACAGTTATCTAAAACCAGGGAAGTTCCTTACAGTATCTGTTTGTGATTAGATGAGTGTGAACAAACTTGTATGCATCCATGGCTGAAAAGAATTTACATGAAACACATCTGCGGTTCCCTCGAACATTAAATGACTGCTATACTTTGCAATTGGCCTCAATGGCCAGTGTCTTCAAGCATGTAATGTAAGTACCATATAGTTTACACTTGGATGTTTATGATATCATGTGCATCCTAGCTGTTATAATAGGCAATCTAGCTTAAATGTTATTTATAGCTCATTCATGTCTGCGTCCTGCTTTCATGCCGCCCTAAACAATTTCATGGAATATCTCTACATCCAAATGTACTGTTCTTGTCTGTAATGTCTAGTAGCTATAGGCAGTGCAAGATGCCGGCTTCCCTCTGACTTCCTTCCTTCATCCCTCTGTCTCTATTCCCAGCTAAAACAACCACTTTTGTTTCTCACCCTTATCCATCCACCCACTGCCTTTTGACTTTCAATCTTTACACATTTTCCACCCTCTGTCTCTGTGCTTTGGCAGTGGAGCAGTGTCCTTATCTCTGATGACAGTGGGCTTATTGCCAGCCTGGCCACCACTTTGCCCCTAGCTAACACAGTTCCCAAGAGTGATAAAGGGTCAGGGATCAGAAGAGGTGCCACAGAATGACCCACTCTGCTAGAACAACAGTGGACAGAAATATGTTTCAGTAATCTCTGGTATGTGGGTGTTGAGAAAAATCTGAAGTTGAGCAAAATCCTGACACCAGTTTCACACCATATTGTGTTTACTGTTTTTACTATATAGTAGCCTCTGGTAACACAGAGGAAAAAACATGCAGTAAATATGGACATTTTCCTCTACAATGTACATTATGTTCTGCTTTTTCCCAGAAGGGCTATGGATTGGAAGGAAAAAAAATGCCTACAGGGTAATAATCACAGTTTTGAGGGCACATAGGGGCTATGCAAGTTTCAATTTCACACTCTGCTCTCCTTTCCTAGCCGTTTGCTCAGTCTCTCTCCCTCTCCCTTTTCTTTCTTGGTAATCCTTCGAGGCAGTGCTGACAGCGGAGGTATGATAGAGGAGGGCCTGCTGGAGCGGAGAGGGAAATGATCTGCTAATGGTACACTCTCTCCCATAGGACACCTGCTTACACTCCACAGCCCTGCTGCTCACTCAGTTGTTGTGTGTATATGTGTGTGCTTGAGTGAGAGGAAGTGAGAATACCAGCCAGGCCTTCATCCATGTGTGGCTTTTCACAGTTAGTGCACCCTTCTTAATTTTATCCACAAATTCCTGTCTTATTTTCCCCCTTTTTATTCCATGATCCTTTTCTTTTAAGTTCTCAACACTTTTCCTGTTTCTTTGGCACATCTCTTTTTAAATGTTCTCTGTTCAGCCACAATTCCTAAAGACATTTGGCCTTGGTCATTACACCCATGATGGCAACAAAGCATGCAGCACTTGTACAATAAACAAAGACTACATTCCAGTAAAAATTTTATGAACATGTCTCCCCAGTTTCTTCACTGTCTGTTGACTTAGTTCTGCTTCCTGAATCCCACTGCCACTTTATTCATCTATGAGGCACAGTCATCCCTTGCCATCTTTTCTGGCTCAATGCGCCAGTACTAAGAGTGCCAGTTATCCATTTATGTTGAGCCTGTGCACGGCTGTGTCTTGAAAGACTAAGTTAAACCAATTCACATTAACTTTTAAATAAACAACACGTTCATTTAGTCTTGTACATGAAGTTGTCTACATATGCATGCATTGCTGTTTGTAACTATTCCATGAAGACCAAACCGATTCTCAGGTTTTTAATTTGTATAATAATGAAACTGAGTCTATAAAAGTAATATGGATTATAATGAAAAAAATAGTAGGACAAGATGGCTGCATGATGCACCGTTAATTGGAGATTTCCCACTGTGGAAGCAGGTCACAGTGGTTGGACATGGCATATATATACAGCTCATATCTCCCATGTAATGGATGAGGAATTTGAATTTGTGAGTCATTTTGTTTTTCATTTTTTTTCCAGTTCAGCCTGCTGGCCGTGGGAAACTCCAACCCATGCTGAGAAGGATGTGTCCTCCTTGGAAATCTGATCTGGGTTTTGGTTTTGCCCCAGCTAGCCAAGAATAGGGCTGTCGAGAACTTGGTGAAGGGGTTCTATTTGTGTGGGTGAGGAATCGGAAATCTCTCAGATTTACCAATATCTGGGGAAAAGGGAAAACATAACAGGAATAACATTTTGAAGCAGTGAGAGAGAGAAAGATACCAAAATAAATGGCTTGAAAACCTGACAAAGTGAAGGATTGAGAGCAAGACTAGAGTAGGAATTCATGGGGCCGGAAGATGGAAGGTTGACAGAGAGAAAAGCAACTGATTTAGACGGATGTTGTTTTCATCTGCTTTCTTGGCCCAATAACCAGCATTTACGCTTCCCCTCCCAAGGCTGAGCTTCAAGCCTGTGTGTCTTCCTGGTGATGTATGTGAACCAGTGTTTGTGTGCCCGTGTGTGAGGGCTTGTGTGTAAAAGGGTGTAAAATGGTCAAATCAATTCCCCTCACTAAAGAGGACGTTACCCTCTGTCTCCCTCTTCTAACCCCAATCAGAGTACTTCCATTCAGCCCTACACCCCTTGTTCATGACAGGCATCTTAACATTTTGTATATTATTGTGCTTTTTTTTTTATCTTTTGGCTGTTTATTAATGATAAGGAGTGTTAAGTTTCTAGAAAGGTTTGTTTCAAGTGTATTACATTAAAAAAATAACTAAATGTATAAACAAATATTCCATGTTTTGGTACCAAAAAACTGGATTTAGTGTCACTTTCCCAGTCTTTGAGATCATAATGAAATGCCTAGTATGCATAAAATATGCAGAAGTAACACAAAATAAAAGTGGCATCCTTTTTATTCCACAAGATCATGTTAGAAAATTATTCTAGCTTCTCTTTATTTACTTTAACTCGATTTAAAAAGTCATAAGAAAAACCACAAGGTTGTTACAGTTCACTCGCTCTTTATAATGTGAAACCTCCTGTGAATGCTATGCAGCACCCTGCAATCATATCCCCCAGGCTGTTATGGCATATTGACACACATACTATAGCCCAATGGCTTTACAGCCATAAGCCCCTCAGCAACCAGATTTACTAAAAATGATATAGATGTGGCCTAGCAGTTTTTTTTAGGAAAATTGTTCTGGGGCCTCATTTATCAAACTGTGTACAACAAAGCAAACTACAGGTGGCGTGTGCAGGGAAAAAGGGAGAAGAGGCACACCAAAACTTTCAGATTAATCAAAGCATGTGCACGCACGTCTCATTCCTGTTTCTAGTCATACATCAGAATTAACTCTATAGTGTGCACACATGAGGGAGCGCCTTGCCACGCCCTTGTGACGGCCATAAAAGGTCAGGTGAACGCTTATAATAACAATTCATCATATCATTTCCATGATGGCTCAGGAGGGGAAAAGAAGAAAAAAAAACAAAAACAAAAAACATAATTTTTCATTGTGTGAGATCCTGATGAACAACGTTGACAAATATACAAATATACACAGGTTTTATTTGGGGGGCATGGCATGGGCATTACCAGTGTCAGAAAGGTAGAGGAAGGCAGCAGGCGACAGTTGTTGTCAATGCTGTGTCAGAAGGCAACACGCCAGAGGCATCAGTTCAAATCCCACAGGGGTGAGTCGCTTTGGAGAAAAGCGTCTGCTAAATGACAGTACTGATGCTGGTAATTTAGTCTTTATTTTTAATTTATAAAATAAAAATGTACAGATACTTTTGAGATTGCTACCAGTTTATTTAGTGTTAAATAATATTTCTTTCTAGTTGCTGGGTGCTCCAGCTGGGTGGGAGGTGCAGAGAGACACAATCACTGCTACTAATAAGGTGGCCAAGGAGTTGCAGGAAACAAAGACCGGCTGGACAGAAATTAGGACAATAAAAAGCATTGTGTAAGAATAAAAAAAAGGAAATCCACCTATTGTGTGTTTCATTAGCGTTGCATCACTT
>CM047991.1:11313901-11325530 GCA_026261665.1 Melanotaenia duboulayi | reverse complement strand
TTAACCTTAAGACCAGTAATGCTATAGAGGAGGAAGTGTGTAAAGAGAACATGACAAGTAGTGGTAGTGTGACCATTGTTTCAATAGCATGAAACTGATGCTAAAACCAACTTTCATAAGCATTGTGGTTTTAGGGTTAAGGTTTCATAATATTATATTTAACAAAAATGTGACCCATGTGAGCAGTTTCATTAGAGATGAGAGGGCACAAATGTGTTCAGCCTCCCTTTCACACGTTCTGTGTGACCTCCCCAATCAACATAAAGCCATCATTTTTCATCAGCACTGATTGCTGCTTTCCTGCTACATGCAGCTGATTGCCGTCTCTTGCTCATCCATCAGCATATAAATGCTAGGCGTTTAACCTCAGCATGCTCAACCTACAAAGCCACCCCCACATTTCAGCATATGGGTGTAACATATTGTTCACTGTTGCCAAGGTTCGGTTGAGACAAACATTTCATCAACTCAATCAGACATCCCTGACTTTTCATACTTTTTTATGGTTTTCTTTAGTATTTGATGTTTTGTTTCAAGTGAAATCGCCTCACTTTAACTCAGAGACAGTTTTTTTTGCTTTCCTCTGTCTTTTTTTTGTTGGGGTGGGGGGGATAAAAGTGTTGTTTTGTTGTAGTTTCACTCCCATACTGATAATTACTAATGTGACTGTTTTTCTCCAAAAGCACAGCTGCCTCTTCTCTCCAGCGTGATTTTTTTTCCCCACAATTATCCCTCTTCCAGTGTTGTTGAGCCTGAGAGAGCACTGTTTGATGTCAGAATCGGTATCTGGCCACAGAGGTGGGAAATGGAAAATTAGATTTGTGGCACCTGTAAAGGGATCAGCCTGATTGTGGAAACAATTTGGCTTCAGTTTTGCTCTGCATTCTTGACACTGCCTTCTCCTTTTAATATTAATATTACCCCATCTAATTCAAAGCTTAACAAGGACACTTAAAAAGCCCTAAACAGCAGTTGAGTCCAAAGACATGGTGATCCAGCTCAGCGTTTAGAACTTAAGCTTTGTGTGGAATTTTATGTCACAAGCACAGAAAAATGCTAGTAACACAATACACAAGTTGTCTTACATGCTCAGTCTAGTGCATTCAAAAGATTAAAAAAGGGATACAAAATCATCTCTGTTACAACATACCCAATGCAAATGAAATGGTTATCCAACATCTTGTTGTCAAGTTCTGGTTTACTGGTTGGAGATCTTAGAAAGGCAGCAGGATAACCTCAAATAACCACTAACTAAAACCAAGGTATGCAGAATATTAGCTTTAAATGCACAACACCTCTAACCATGAAGCATATTGGCTACAGCAGAAAAAGACCTGCCACTCCTCTCAGCGAAGAACAGGAAACTGAGGCTACGATTTGCAATATTAGGAAATTGGACATATGTTACCTTGTCTAATGAATCTCCATTTTACTGTTAGATGGTGAGGTCAGAATTTGGTGTAAACAATATGAAAGCACATCCTGCTGTGTATTAATAGCTCAAGCTGCTGGTGGTCTAGTTGTGTGAGGGACATTTTTTGCCACATTGCAAAAAGTCAACAGTACAATCATACTTGTCACCTAAAATCATTTACAGAAAGTCTTGTTTCTGTAAATAATTTCAGGCATGTCACGTTGTGGTTGCAACTGGCATTTACATAAAACCCCTCAGCCGTATTATGGTGTTTGTATTTTTTGTTACTCAACCACAGTCACAGGTTGACCCGCAGCATAATTAGACTTTTAAAACAACTCAAACAGAAATGTTATTTTAAGGATCTCAAAGTTAACATAATGATGATGTATTAGATGAAATTACAATATGGTTATAAATTTTGATCCTGTAACACAAATAATGCACAATTACACACCGCAACACGTCTGATTAAACTAATGCCACCATTTATTTTTAATGTACTGACCCCGGTTAGCTGACAACCACTGTTTATAATGTGAAATTACAGTAGACTTAACAGCAATTTACAGATTTGATCTTTTATATCAAATCTGGCCAATCTTTTATATCATTCTTTGATACTTGTTTATATAGACAATGTAAACTGCTAGAGCTGTTCATGTCATTCAGTAACATGAAATCATGGTCTAATATTGAATGTTTCGTCACAGTTGTTGCTATTCATTCACTGTCTCTGTTTCATGTCTGTAGTCTCCTGCTGTTTAGTACATCCAGCTGAGGGGCACATCCCATACACTAGACACTGACTGGGATTTTCTGTTTGTAAATGATATGTGCATATCATTGTTCTATGTTCTCTCCATCAAATAAAAACAATTGCACAAAGATCTGCGCCTTACAATCAGACTCATTGAGGATGAATACAGGTGCAGAGTGAACCTTGCTTTTGATTTATTTATTTTCCTCATGTTTGGTAAGATTCCCAATTTAGTTCCCAAAATCCAAAAAGCTGTGGGTCCTGTTGACCACAAATGTGACTGTTCAGGAGCAGGGGAGTGCACAATGTGGTCTGAGTTGAGCTGACTTTGTTTTCATTCTAAAAATGAGCCCATACTAGTGATTCTTTTGGATGAAACAAAGGAAAATAAATAACTGCAAATAAATTGTTTTTACTTATCCTTTTTCTTTTTGTTTAACTCAATCACAGTAAACTCATCAGTTCTGTTTTGACATAATAAAACTGCAGTACTGGATAATTTTCTTGTGAAAAGGCTGTTGGCTGTTGTCCTATTATCTGTCACCATCACTGCAAATGTCAGCTGTTACCAAAAAGAGAAATATTATCACAGCAAGCTTTAAACCAATATTGTGAGTAGTTTTGCAGTGGTTTTGGATATTTGCCTCTTTATCAGGGAAATATGCAAAATACATCAAAATGTGATGTTTAATCTACCAGATCTTTTAATAACCTTAAAGTTTTCTAAGTTTTAAGTATCATATGTGTTATTTAGAATTTTTCACTTCAGATACTACATGAAAAAGTTTGAACAAACCCAGTGGAGTGCAGTAATGTGAAAATTTCACTCTAAAAAAGCAACTGTAATCAGTCCCGAGTCTTTCTAATGCACAGTGCGCAATTAATTATTATTTCCTAATTAACACCCATCCAGACGATGCAACTAAAAATAGCTTCAAAGAAAAATGTTGACTCTAAAAATACCAGAAATCAGGAAGGAATTGAGATAAGACACAAAAACTCACACATTCGTATATATATTCGTATCATTCTGCCACCACAACCACAAAAAATTCTCAATGAGATATATAGCTCTTATTATGCTCACATTTAGTAACTTCATCTTGAGGATCTACTAAAATCAGTTCTGCACCCCTATTTTTAGCTTCTTTCAGAAAAGTTCAAACAATTCCATCAATGGATGATAAACCGAGTTTCGCCTAACTAAGCAGCATTGTGCAAATGTGTTACATAATGATTTCATTAATTAAAGAAATTAAGTTTAAGAGTTTTGTATCTCCTCAGACTTCATACATGCGCAGCTAAATACATCCATTTGTTTGTTAAACGTAACAAAGGTAATAACCTCATGACCATTCATCATGTTTTTTTATCAACATCTATAAGCTGTGAGCTAAAGATCCACATTGCCAATAGCAAAAAACCAAACTTGTGTGCAGTATAAATTATTACAATTCATCTCTCCTACAAGAGAGCTGAAAGTTACTGCTGGAAAAAAAAAATATAATCAAGCCCTCCTTCCTCTGTGTCACATCTGTCCCGGCCAAAGCCTGATTGCTTTGTGGGCACTGTTTAATTGCCAATTAGGGGGAGACCAAGACAGAAATCAAAATAGGTATGTATGTTTGTATTTGTTTCAGTTTGTGCAAACAGTTACAGCTAAGACGAGGGAAATTGGTAGTACTCGAAGTGTCACACAATATGCATGTTGTACGTTCAGTACTGCTTCCAGATGTAAAAAAAAAAAAACACTTTTTCCTCAAACAGAATCAGTCTTAGATAAAAATAATAATAAAATAATGAAAGATGAGTGCACAGATGCATCCTCTAGTGTTACCACCCCCACACAATACATTTACAATTCTGAAATCAATGTAAGAAAATAAGATGCTTTTTTTTTCTTCTCCAGGAAATGTAATTATTTCCATAGGAATCATATCATGAAAATCCAACCAGCTTTCATACCAGCAAACTATATTACTGCACTTATGTAGTCAGCTTGCAAGCTCCATGGGAATATACGCCACATTTTTAACAGTCTGTTGATGCCCAAGTTATTTTTTTTTTCACATATATATTGAAACTAATAGCAGAAAGAAAAATCACATCAGTGTATTAATGCATTATGGTTAAAAAAAAAGCAAGCAGAAATGTGCTTCTTTAATTCTTTCTTTGACAAGGTAGGAGCAATAAAACAACTCTGGCTCTGCTCACAATAAAATAAGAATTTAGCACCTACATCAAACAATGCAGGTTTTAGCTGTTCTTTAGCAGAGAGGTATATGCTGTATCAGCTCAAGGCAACACAGAAATTGGTTGGTTGTAAGCCAGATTATTTGTGTTGTGGTTTTTCATGGGATAACTAAAGTATAAAACAAGAACAGCTTTGTGTGGGATTGCCTGTGAGTGGCCTTTGTGTAAACTGGTGACAATGTATGGCTGTGACTAAATCAATGAATTGATAATACCATTTTTGGGTGCAACCCCTCTGAGGTCATTTCATTTTATTTTCTAATGTCTTTAATTTAGCTGTCACTTTGCAATTATAGTTTCAAAGTGTTTCAGCTGACCTTGAAAGGGTTTTCATTGTTTTTACTTATGATGAGCATCGCACAGAGCACTTTTGTGTCTTCTTCGGTGTGTTACGTTGCAGTTTCACAATAAATTTTCGAAAATTCCAATACAATTTCTCCCTCTGTTCCATGCAGAGATACAGTATATCTAAACTATCGATGTCTCAGGACTTAAATGATTATCTCCCTACTTCTTGATGATACATTTCAAGATTCTTAATTTGTCCCAGCTATTATAAGGGCAGGTGAAATGGTGGAAAGCAAAAATCTGTTAACCATCTTGTAGAGATGACAACATGTCACTAATCCTGCACACTGTTTTCTTATCTTTGCTTTTTTTCTGCTTTGCTTCATTCTTCAGATTCTTCCCTTTTCTACTTCACTTTCACCCATGAATGGTGAGGCTTGGATGTTTAAAGTGAGACAATAATGGTTAGAATGAACTGATTATGGTTACGGTTACAAAACAAACAAAAAAAGACTTTAGTTGAGGATTACGTATTGTTTATGGATTCTGATCCTTGTCATGATGTATAGATGATTCTCTATAGAAAAATACCATCTAGGACTAGGCAACAATACCTTGTGATGGGACTGGGCAGATACACTGAAGACTAAAATATAAAAATGGTCATGACAAATTGTTTTGCATTTTAAATATAAATGTTTACTTATTGTCACAATTATTTCCTGTATGGATGCAACATGTAACCCACAGATCATGATGCATAAACAGGTTAACAAAAAGTAACAAATTCTGTAAATGGCAATAATTAAACAAACAAATAAATAAATTGCCTGTCACAGTTCATACTGTCACATACAGAGACATCAGTTGTAAGTCTAGTGTGTGAGAAAGTGTGAAAGGGACCTAAACACTTCTCTAGAGGCTTTGAAGAGAAAACAGCTGAAAGAAAAGCAGCTAGAATGGGATTGAGGGGCAAATGAGAACTGTAAAGACAGAAAAGTGTTCCACAAAGAAACAACACATCAAAATTCCACATTTATATATATATATATATATATATATATTGTAAAAACAGTCAGTAACCCCTCCAAAAGGACTGATTGAAGTCAAATGCACTGCACAAGTAATCATTAGTGACCTTGAATGCAGCTATTTGCTGGACTCTAGCTCTCAAGTAAGAACAATCCCTAAGTCATTCTACTAAGAAAACCTCTCTCCCTCACTGATCCATTCTCCTAACAACCTGCTGGAAGTAGAGGTGCTAAGGGCCAAAACATGTCTTATCTTGGTCACATTGAAATCACCATCACATTCCAAAAGGTTTTACTTGGTGTTGACAGGTTCCAACACTTGACCTGATTGAGCCTGACATGCGATTTACTCAATCATCCTTGCCAACAGGAACCAATGCGTTGGATATTCTTTAAGAAAAGTATTTAGACAGTATTTTAGACATCAAACCACCAGTCAATCCCTTATGGCTATAGAGTTTTCATAAACACTGGAAACCAGGATGAGACAGTCTGTTGATTGTAGCCTGGAAAGTGTAAGACTTCACAGCTCACACTGAGACAAAAGTTGTAGAGTTGGTGGGCTGCGGGACAGCCATGGTTGATGGTTGATTAATTATTAGATTTATATAGCACTTTCGAGGTAGTGTTTACAGAGAATTCATTATTCATTCACACCACATTCATACTGGGTGATGTAAGCTACTTGTAAAGCCACAGCTATACCCCCGGGCAGACTGACAGAACGTGGCAGCTAATCTGCATCAATGGCCTCTCTGACCAACGCCAAACATTCACACACTAAGCAAAGAAGCAAGGAGAGTGAAGTGTCTTACCCAAAGGGACAATGACAAGACTTGGATGGAGCAGGACTGAGACAGCCAAACTTATGGGTATTGAACAACCTGCTCTCCTGCCTGAGCAACTTCTGCCCTGAGTCGCCTACTTTAACCTCCCTACTAGGTGGCCTACTAACCACTGATAGACTAGTAAATCATCTAAATTTTCAACGCTGCATCCCTGTTATCCTCAAGAATGAGTCGGCTCAGGATATCAGTCTTTCTCCAAAGTCTGTGGTAGCAGAAATAAATGTTTTCCAGAGTTAACAACCCCCAAAGGTTAGACCATTCCTCCCAGTCTCAGCACAAATCAAAACTGGACTTTGGAAATTTCCAAGTACCCAGTGAGTGGAAAAATAGAAAAAACAGAAATTAAAATTTATCCACGACCTGTTCACACAACACAATCTTGTCTTTGGCCACACTGATAAAGTCAAACACCACATAAAACTCAGTGATCAAGGCCAAAAAGCCCACAAGACATGGAAGGTGTGCACAACCATCTATGGCAACTCCTTGATGCAGAAGTCATCCGTGAGTCTGAATCACCCTGTTCATTCCCAATTGTTGTGCATTTGTCTGCCACCCAGGGTTCTTTGAGTTCAACAGGATACCCCAAGAAATCACAAATGCCCCAAGCATGTTCCAGAGGTTAATCTAGTGCTGTAGAGAGTGCTCAAACACTCTGAAGGAACACATGCCTTTTTTTTTGTGCTTCTGCAGTTGTTACAGTAGGTTCATCCAAGATTATTCCAACATCATCAAACCCCTTTAATGTACTCTCTGCTTGATGCGTACCTTTGAAAAACACAGACAAAAGATGTAAGGTCTACAAATAGATTTATACGATACCCATGTTTTAGCAAATTGTATCTGGTGCATTGATCTGAAAGATGAATGAAAAGAAAAAGTAGATTAAAGACAGTGGGTGCACATATTTTCCATTAACTATTACTTTTAGCATGAGAGCATTGAAATAAAGTTTACAACTTTCTCAGTTTAATGAAAAAAAAGCTGCCAAGTTGGCAACAGTTGAAGGAATTTAGAAAACATCCTGAGTCTAACAGTAAATTGGTTTGACAACAATTAAGCTTGGCTGAAAGTTGGCAAGAAGAAGAATGAATCATTTTTGTCTGTTTGTTTGTTTGTTTGTTTTTCAAATCAGTGTCTCCATAAACCTGAGATTAGCTACTTTTAGTGCCACACCTTCCCAACTTTCTTCTGATGAAATCTGCCAATGTAGCTGCCAACCAGGTTTTACAAGAGGGCTTTTTTAAAACAAATACTTTTCATTTTGTACACCATATTGATGATTAAGCTATATGATACCATATAATATTACAATTGTGCAACATAATTCCTCTGAGTTCCAAAAGTGAGATTCCAATACCTCTGCTTCAGAATATTAGATACTGGACCTGTTTCAGCAATGTTGATGCATAATTTTGTCCTAAAGAAGACGGACATGAGTCCAGTGTCTGATGTGGCTCAGGTTTGCTGGTTTGACCAGACTTGACATACTGTGCTGACACTTGGGAAGGACAATTGATTATTTAGTAATGCATGTCAGGAGATGACGGACTGTAAATTAATCACAGGCAATGTGCATTGTCTGCAGTTTTTTCTTTTGGTACTGTGACACATTGGGTTCCAGTCTGGTTATACAGCACTGAAATAGTAAAATCTTAATTTGGTGCTGCGTAATGTTTAATTTGGGTTGTTTAAGCTCTCAAACAAATCTTCAGAGAGCTTGTGCCTAAATGCCTAGGTTCCCTCATCACAAATTAATTATGAGACCCCCCTCACCATACACACACACCCAGTGTGGCATCATTAAACATTATTTGAAATGTAAACATCTATGAAACCCACTGGAGGTTGGATCTGTAAAATGTCCTGAGGTTTTTGTAATATACATTTTAATTTTCAAATTAGCTTACAAAGATAAACCCCAAATTATTTACTTAGCAAAGTTCTTTGCACATCTACTGAGACCTCACTGATTTTTGAAATACTACCAAATGTATGGATATATGCTGATGGTTGTAAGATAATTTTATTTTAACCAGATTACTATCTTCATCACATTTTAACCAGAGAAAGGTATCAGAAAACAGAAGATTTTCATTAGTAAATAAATGCACCACCCCCATAGTTTGTATCTGCCCTTTTACAAACATTATAAATGTATTTGAAGCATCCAAGAATAATCACTTTAAATTTAGATTCTTAGTGTCTTTCTTTGAAGGAAAAAAGAAAAAAAGGAGCATGCAATACTTTACCAGATATCCTAAAACAAGAATAATTTACGTGCAGGCAACTAAAACCCTGTCAGTACAGTAGTATATTGGATGCTGTAAGCTCCCCCATGACAATATACAAAGGTCAGGATGAGCCTGCAGACGGCAAACCTCTCAATTCCACTGAAGGCGGAAGCATTGCAAAACAAAGCGGACCGGCTATGCTGAGCTTGTCCACCTGGCACGCACCACTATGTGCAGATTTAGATCATAAATAGCATCAGTTCCACAGTAACACCTGCAATGGGAAATAAAGAAAAAGCCAGTTGTAATGTATTTTACTATTAATGAGAAAACATGATTGTTTTTTTGTTTCTTTCGAGGGATCAGTTTTGACCAGATTTTGAGAAGAAAGCAAAATTACAGTATTTCTGTCAGATCAGAATGTTATTGGCACCAGTGTGCTTTCAAACACTTTTCATTAGCTTCACACCAAACACTCAATGACTACTTGCATCCTGACATGCAGTCTATGCTGATGAGCAGCTAAATTCTATAATTCCTAGCTTTTCCTTTCCACATGCCACTGTCCTCCAATGGTATTATCTTTTATTTTTCTGTTTCTGTGTAGAGTAGTACTTTATGAATGTGAGGGTCAATAGAGCGGCACGGTAAAGTGCATTTATTGGTCAACAAGTCAAAGCACTACATGTCAATCAATTTACAAAAATGCATCTCTCGCGTGTGGGAGATTGCTGTTAATTGTTGTGCTTTATTCAGAGAAAAATAAACACCAGAAGGTTTCAGACTGTAAAAGGGTGAATCTTAGGGCTGGGCCTTTGGGTCCAGTTGAGGATCTATGTAAAGCACAAATAGCATCAGTTAATTACTTCTCCTCTCAGGTGTAACACCAATCCAAAGATTTTTCTGTAATCAGTAGTCACTGAATTAAAAATGAAGTGACATAATCAACTCTTAAGAAGATTAAATTATAAATGACATTTCAGAGATTTTGTTTGTTTATAATCTTATGAGTTACTGTGAACATCTGACAATTCAGTTTAAATGCAATGCTACTTTCCAAAGTCACATTTCCCTGCATTGTATACGTGCAACTACAATAATTGACCATGCTTTGAAAGTTTTGAGAATCGCAAAACAACAGGTTGTGTCTGCCTCTTGAAGTATATGCAGTTTTAATTGGCACATCTGGACTCTATTAAAGCCAGTGTAATCCTTGAAAAACGTATGCTTCCCTGTATATTAATGTAGAGAAAATAAAGATGAGTCAGGTTTGCAGAACATTGCAATGTGATGCTATTCTATAACCGAAATGATGTTTGTCCCAGTATTTATAGATATTTCTTTATTCAGCATGGGGAGGGGTACGGAGCAGGACTACTGATGGAGCCAACACCTGGTTAGATACTTTTTATCTAACCAGGTGTTGGCTCCATCAGTANATATCCTAAAACAAGAATAATTTACGTGCAGGCAACTAAAACCCTGTCAGTACAGTAGTATATTGGATGCTGTAAGCTCCCCCATGACAATATACAAAGGTCAGGATGAGCCTGCAGACGGCAAACCTCTCAATTCCACTGAAGGCGGAAGCATTGCAAAACAAAGCGGACCGGCTATGCTGAGCTTGTCCACCTGGCACGCACCACTATGTGCAGATTTAGATCATAAATAGCATCAGTTCCACAGTAACACCTGCAATGGGAAATAAAGAAAAAGCCAGTTGTAATGTATTTTACTATTAATGAGAAAACATGATTGTTTTTTTGTTTCTTTCGAGGGATCAGTTTTGACCAGATTTTGAGAAGAAAGCAAAATTACAGTATTTCTGTCAGATCAGAATGTTATTGGCACCAGTGTGCTTTCAAACACTTTTCATTAGCTTCACACCAAACACTCAATGACTACTTGCATCCTGACATGCAGTCTATGCTGATGAGCAGCTAAATTCTATAATTCCTAGCTTTTCCTTTCCACATGCCACTGTCCTCCAATGGTATTATCTTTTATTTTTCTGTTTCTGTGTAGAGTAGTACTTTATGAATGTGAGGGTCAATAGAGCGGCACGGTAAAGTGCATTTATTGGTCAACAAGTCAAAGCACTACATGTCAATCAATTTACAAAAATGCATCTCTCGCGTGTGGGAGATTGCTGTTAATTGTTGTGCTTTATTCAGAGAAAAATAAACACCAGAAGGTTTCAGACTGTAAAAGGGTGAATCTTAGGGCTGGGCCTTTGGGTCCAGTTGAGGATCTATGTAAAGCACAAATAGCATCAGTTAATTACTTCTCCTCTCAGGTGTAACACCAATCCAAAGATTTTTCTGTAATCAGTAGTCACTGAATTAAAAATGAAGTGACATAATCAACTCTTAAGAAGATTAAATTATAAATGACATTTCAGAGATTTTGTTTGTTTATAATCTTATGAGTTACTGTGAACATCTGACAATTCAGTTTAAATGCAATGCTACTTTCCAAAGTCACATTTCCCTGCATTGTATACGTGCAACTACAATAATTGACCATGCTTTGAAAGTTTTGAGAATCGCAAAACAACAGGTTGTGTCTGCCTCTTGAAGTATATGCAGTTTTAATTGGCACATCTGGACTCTATTAAAGCCAGTGTAATCCTTGAAAAACGTATGCTTCCCTGTATATTAATGTAGAGAAAATAAAGATGAGTCAGGTTTGCAGAACATTGCAATGTGATGCTATTCTATAACCGAAATGATGTTTGTCCCAGTATTTATAGATATTTCTTTATTCAGCATGGGGAGGGGTACGGAGCAGGACTACTGATG
>CM047991.1:11293784-11305461 GCA_026261665.1 Melanotaenia duboulayi | reverse complement strand
TATTAAAATTTTATTCATGATTTAGGACATTGTTGCAGACAAAATTTAGTGATTCAAAACTGGTTTATTGAATTTTTTTTATTTTAAAATAACCTTTTATATGGACAAAGATCCAAAAACTTTTGGTATAAAAGCATTTATTTGTAGAAACAGATTAGCTGCATTTGACCAGCAGTTTTCTTGTTACACTGAAGCCGTTGAAATATTTTTTGTAAATGTCAACTTAAATATTTATATAATATCAAATATTTATGACAAAAAAGGATGAAAATTTCAGAATATATTAGTTAAAAGGTAACAAGTCAGCATGACGAGTTTCAAAGCTGTGATGCTGTTTTCCTTCTAAACACAGAAGGAACCGTTTCTGATTTTCAGCTATCGCATGTGTTTCCCTGCTGGAACAGGCAGAATACAGGAGTATAATTTCAGCTCTTCTATCTTCTATAGTGTGAAGAAGGAAGTGAGAGACACAAAATGATGGCCATCCTTAGCCAGTACCCCCCCCCCTAACACACACACACACACACTGACAAACAATAATATCTGACTGCAGGCCATGGCGCACCTGCTAGCTTAGCATATGCACATTTTATTTTCATGCGGGATGCGATGCAGACGTAAACTTCTGTTCTGATTGCAGCTGGATTGGACCACTAGAAAAAAAAAAAAAACACTAGAGATCTGAATACTTGGTAAATTTTGTGACAGAATCACTTATTTGGCAGCACTGCTTTAAAAATTAGGTGCAGTACTCCACTCCTATATGCATAAACTTGCAAATGCATGCGCAGTTCCAACATGTACATGATGAAGTAATAGTCAGACAGAAAATAACTGCTGTCTGTTGGTATGGCGGTGTTTACGGTGTTGTTTATTGCTCACCAGATGGAAGAAGGATGTGCATGCTGGGGCCAGTTTGGTCTTCCAATAGCCTAATTTGTTTAGTATCCCAACGTGGGCCCTGATTATTCCTAGTTTTAATCATCCGCTGCTTCCAACATTTCAGAATTTAGGTAAAACACTTCTGAAATATGTTTAATTAAAATGATCAGAATTAAAACTTTTTTTTTCTTTTTTAAATTATTATAATTGAACTGCTAATGAGCTTAAACAATTGCAATTACTTTTTCCCCCTATCTGTATAGGCTAATATTAGTTATAGGTTAATGTTAGGGTGGAAGACAATCCACCAGATGGATGAAGTTTTCAGTGTTGGAACACCCAAGCATCGTTACCATAAACTCGGCCTTGTTTTACAGAGTCTTGTGTTAACATACAATACACTTGTCAAGTGCTGTATCTTGATCTAGGATATTTTTATTAAGTCAAGTGTCTTTAAACTAGAGAACACAACAGTTTGATTCCACAACCCTGAAACCTCAATTTTCATTTATTTTACTCTCCTGTGACCTGATATTTGCCAGAAGTAAGCCGGTTAAGGGAAAAGCAGATCCAAGCTGACTTAGATTAGCTTATGCTGGCTTTCTTTTCTCTCTTTCTGCTTTGTTTGCATTGTTTGCAGTAATGTTTGACCAGACTGTTTTGGCTGGCTGGAGGATACGAAGGGCAAAGATATTCTGGGTTTACTGTACAAACGCCAATACCATTGTCTGCTTTTCCATTAATGAGTGTATATCTGTTGTTGCTAACCATACATAGTAATTGTGAGGGTCAAAAGAAAAAAAAGGGGAAAAAAGACAGCATACTGAAGAAAAATTAAGATGGAGCAACCAACAGCCATGTCTGCACGCAGGAGGTTCAAGAACATTGTGAAGCTCAG
This sequence comes from Melanotaenia duboulayi, assembly GCA_026261665.1. Classification (NCBI taxonomy): domain Eukaryota; kingdom Metazoa; phylum Chordata; class Actinopteri; order Atheriniformes; family Melanotaeniidae; genus Melanotaenia; species Melanotaenia duboulayi. The sequence goes on along the minus strand of CM047991.1, from coordinate 11,303,681 downwards.
TTTTGACTAACTGTTGGAGAGCTTTTATTACATTTAAAAACAAACATTTTTTATCAGCTGAGGGAAACTAATCTTTGCTTCATGTCTCTTCCTTTAGCCTTTTGTTCCACACATGCAGTGCTGAAATCAAAGGACACTCAGTGGCTGCTCCACTCTTTTTCCTTAGGAAACAATCTCATGTGAGGAGGTAAGACACACTTGTATAAAACAGTAAGAGGAAAGAGAGCAGTAAAACAGCAGTAGAGATTCTCACACTGAGATGAAAGGATATATTGCGCATAGATGAAATAATTTAGGGATGTGATTAGGCCATCACATACTTATTATTGTGTTTCAGAAATTCCTCAAATGCTGAATATTCTTATATTTTCAGTTCACCACAAAGCAATTCTATCTCCAGTATGACTTCTGCTTTTTGGAAACCTAAGCTGCAAAAAGATTGTCATATCAGAGGGTTGTCATATCAGAGTTAACTTCTGAGATACTAAATAACTGTCATATTTGATCACCCTGTAGCTCCAGGACAAATGGTGCTTTCTTTTTTTTCTGAGGGATATCATCCAACTTGAAGCCTGAGACTTGATTTGTGAGTAAAATAAGGGACCAGATTTAAATTTGAAGCTGCAGGCTAAGGCCACTATTTCTAAAACCGACAGTTGACAGATGGAGGACAAAATTTGATATCAGGTGGCTTGGTTCGTACCTGATCACATTTCCAAATTTTACCAGCAGCTGAACTTAGGGTTTGTAGTGTGGGACCTGCTTGGTGAGAATAGAGCAGAGTGGTGTGTTTTAGAGCCACAAAAAGAGAAATTGTTTTGGGTTCATCTGAATAAGTAGGTGGGACATCTAAAATGAATCATCAAATGATGACAGTCAGAGACGTAGCTTTTTATTTAGACGTGTCCTCTGTTAAGCTGTTTGATTCACTGCATTAACTCAGATGGGCCTTCAACATTTATGCTTCCTGAATTGTCTTGAATCATATACAAAACGCATGGGCCATGCTGAATTCCCTTTGCATGAAATGAGCTGTGTGAAAACCTTTACTTTTCCATATAGTTCCTGCTTTACAGAAACGTCTATGTTAAATTCAAATGCATAATTTGTACTGACTTGCTATGCTTGTAGGATTGTAATGGTGAGACATGGGGAGGGTCATTGTAGTTTGATGTTTACTTTATTTGGCACATACTCCTACTTATGTGGTAGACAACAGTAAGGGTTAATGACACTCTGAAAATGCTATTCATACATACTTTTTGGTGGTTGTTTATGTTTGAGTCAAGCATCCATATAGAGAAAAAAGAAAACAGCTAAATATTGCTTCTAGTGTTTGCTCCATTTTCTGCAAGTATCTGTTCATAGTATGAGCAAGCTTCCCAGCTTGTTCCCATGCTCATACTACCACTGCTGTCTTCACTACTTGTCCTCCGTGAGTCAGCCATTACTCTACTCTTGGCAAAATCCTTAAACTTTTTCCTCTGATTGAAATTCCTTTGCCCATAAAGTCACTCAAAATCCACAGTAATTCTAAATGTGAACATTGAGTCTACTTTTTGATTAACTAAGTTTCAGACATCTCATTGTTCACTTCAAAAATATACATAAGTGTTGAAAACAGCGCTCTATAAAGCAGCTCATTTGCCTGTGTGGTCCACATTTAGCCAGTCAGCTGGAAACTGTAAGCTGGTGAACAGGACACAACAGAAATTTATGTTAAAATCTATAGAACATCTATTTGCAAAAATGAGCAGTGTATATAATCCATCCATCTTCTATTCCCACTTATGCAGGGTCATGGATAGTTGGAGCGTATTCCAGACATTACAGCTGAGAGGAGTCCATCACAGTTGTGCAGAAAATATTAATTAATTATTATTAATTAAAAACAGCAGTGTTGGGTAAGTAAACATCTTCCCTATACGATGGTCATCATTATCACATCCCTGCTATATCCACAGATGCAACCACTAGCAATAAAGAAGCATTTAGCCAACGTGGGAAGCAGTTTTCCTCCCGGCCAACCCCCGCCCAGTATGAGGACCTTGACCCCCAGCCCTATCCCGACACGAAGGCTTTACATGGGAGCAAGGATCTGTGAGGATGTAATGTGGGGTTTGAGATAACAATGGTTATTTTTTTTTAAATGTAATATATTAGATATGCCACACATAACTCTCATTGTGTTGCACATCAAAGCTCCAGTTTCTTTGTTAATCAACTATGACATTAATGGCGCTGGAGTTGTCCCTTTTTGTTTGGCTAAAGCTTTGGTCAGAACCTGACCGCTTCCAGAAGTGCCATGTGCACCGGACACACTAATGCTGGGGATAGCTGGATTTTCGACAACCACATCTCTCTTTTCAGGTTCGGATCTCCTCATCCTCACCACCTCCACTCTGAAAGACATAGCACACAAGCCTGATGTTTTCTCCACATGTCTAAAATTGTTTACACAGCCATGACATAAAATATGTAACTGTGCTTTACCGGTTCGTCTGTAGTCTCTGTCAAGTCAATGTCTCCCTCATTCATTTTTTGGTCCAGCGGTGTGAGCTCGGGTGTGCTCTTATCCCTTCCAGTTGCAGACACACTCTGACAGTTTGAGGCAAGTCTTTTTCTTTTCTTTTTTTTTTTTTTCTCCACCTTGAGGTCCTACCATTTTTTACTACCTCCATCAGGGCAGATGTCATGTATTCGGTGCCACTGGTCTGTCTTGATCCAGGAATTGTTTAAATGATTCTAGGGATAATTTTTTGCCATTTGAGCTTCTAACTTAAAAATAATGGACATACTCATTGGCATAAATAAATAAATAGCAATATCTTGATTCTGAAAGTTGGTTATGTTGTCAGACTCCATTATTACTTCCATTATCCAAATAAATAAACCAAAAGTTATGTGGATGTGGCCGTAGTGCTGCTTGTGGCAAAGGCTTGTGAAATTAGCTTTAGTAGTCAAGCTTCTACTATTACTTAATGATCTACTTTTTTTTTCCTTGGAGCAAGGCTTGGAGCAACTGGCAGAAATTCAATATCTGCTAGTATTACCTTATTACATAGTTCTTATTCTCTGATGGGACAAATAGTGTAACATGTGAATGTAATTATTGGTCATACATGCTGCAGTCTGTGTCCTTGGGCCATGATTTGACTAGGTAGTGTTCTGCTGATCTGATGGAGAGATGAAGTTGGCTAGGCTAGTGCTATCATGAAGTCGAAGTACAGACATCTATTATTCAAGACATAATTATGCAGCAGGCTGCTTTGTCAGCCAGTCAATCAGAGCACAGCTTTTCATTAGGCTGCCTGTCAATGCTCTGCACAGGTGTGCTTTTAACACGTACTGCACATGCATGGTCATGTAAGCCACACATGCCAGTGACTTCAGGCATACACCTATACACACAAACTTCTCCTGTGGAAAAATATCATTACAAAAATATAGTTTTGATAAAGAAAAATGGAGGGTTGACTATTAGTCAATTTTCTCATCCCATAGGCCCCCACTGGGGCTTAATTTAAATGTCAAATGACTAAAGGGGATCTGAGATAGGTTGAATGAAGGGAAAAGGGGTAAAGATGAGCTTGATCTTTTTCTTTTAACCACTGACTGATTATTATATTGTTTTAATTTATTTTATTCTTTATTCTGTCACCAGGATCCCTATTATTTGCTGCTAAAGCAGCAGCTAATCTTCCTGGGGTCCAAATATAAAACAATAATACAAGAAATTAACTTCCAACCAATCATAATGATACAATTTAATTCCCACAACTAAAAAAAATCCTAACCCACCCCAAACTCACAATCACACCACGTCTAAAGAATCAAAAAAATAAAATACAATAAGATAAAGTTACTAATTTTATCCAACTCTCAGCTGGCCTGGGAACGCCTCTGGATCCCCCGGATGAGCAGGTGAATGTGGCCGGGGAGAGGGAAGTCTGGGTTTCCCTGCTGCCCCCGCGACCTGACTTCAGATAAGCAGCCGAAAATGGATGGATGGAAAAATTACTATTTACCCCAAAAATACACAATCCAGTAATGACAAGAGACTACATGATTATGTGAAATCAATTACAAAATCACAAAAAATGTTATCAGAAACAATGCTTTAAATGCTCTCTAGAAACTGGTTTATAAGAATAGGAATAGAAATAACTCAATAGAAAAGAATCTCAAATTAGATATTAAGATTCTGTTTGTAACTTTTATTTTTTATTGTATTATTTTTTAACCAATATTATATTTGTATGGCATTGTATGGCAACTTATTCCATGATGAGACTACTTAGTTGTTCATCAATAGTTATTCCCAAAAGCTTTCTTTGTGAACGTTTTCCAGTGGAAAACCATTCAGTGACAGAAAGAACCAGCTTGTCTCTTAAAGCCTGATTAGAAGAGGAAGTTATGCACTTTGTCTTAGTCATATTTAGAAACATTTCATTCTTATTTACCCAGTTGAACACAAAATCAAGGCCACTAAAGAGTCTTTTAACTGAATCAAACTGTCAGCAGATGGATATATTATATCAGCATACATTAATATTGATTATTTATTTAACATCAGAGGTAAGTTATTAATTTAAAAAAAAAAAAAAAATGGAATATTAGAGGGCCCAAGCAGATGCCTTGTGGAACTCTGTATTCAAATTATCTTAACCTGAAAAACTGTCAAAGCGTAGATGGAAACTGTAAAAGACTTTGACTGCTGCCACTAGTTATCAGGCTGGGAGGTGTTAACTGTAGATCCTTGAAATCTTAAAATTTGGAAGTTTACCTTGTTGTCCTTCACTAGAAAGATACTTTTAAAAAAAAGTATAAAATGGTTGTTCAGCCTTAGGTGGCACTGTATAAGAACCTCCCATGCCAAACCCCATGATTTTTATAGCTAAATGGTCTCAGGTGTACCACCAAGGATAAGTTGGACTCAACACAATCTACCACTACATCCAGAAATGTGACCTGAAATAATCTTTTTCTTTCTTTCTTTTGCCTTCTCTGGAGGAAGCCATGGATCAAATCTGTGTAGAAATGTTTCCACGTTTTCTGGGCACAAATTGACCTCCACAAACAGACAGTAAATACAAGTTCTATTGTGAGGTAAGTCTAGGTTTAAGCAGCTTTTGGGGAGGATGGATGCCTGGTTCTTAAAGGATGAGAGACTATTAAGGCTGTTCAATAATCAAATGCTAAAATTGCCAAAGTTTGTAATGTACTGGGACTGGATCAGTTTTCATGGCATGGTATATGTGTGAAAATTGTATTAATGCCGAGCTGAATATTATAATTTTGAAAGGACATGAAAGAACTATCTTCTCCAGAGTGGTCAGCAGTTATTTTTAGCAGACAGCAAAATAAATAATTCTGCACATGTACCACAGTGTGTTTTCATAGATGGTGTGCCTGACTGACCTGTCTGAAGTCTAGATCTGTCTCCTATAGGAACTTTATGGCACATCATAAGGATAAAATTCAGACGCGACAACCATGGAATTTGCAATAATTGGCATTAATTCCCAAACACTTCTTTAAAAACAGAAGAAAGAGGACAACTGTTTTTTTTTTCCTTTTTTTTTTTTGCTTGTTACAATATATGTATTTATGTAAAATGAATATTTAAGTTTGTAGCATTATCAGACAAAATGATATTAAGCCCATACAACTGCCCTGATATGTTAATGTGTAGAAAAAGCACTGCATAAAAACATATGATGAATTGCTATTTGACTCTGTGGGAATGTTTGTAGAACACAAACAAGCTTAAAAAGTTGCTATACAACTCTGAAACACTTACCATTTATCATGGTGCATTTGAAGCTGTGGTGTTTAAATTTACTGTATAATAAATTGATTCAGCTGACACTTATCTACAGTGACATGAGTGTGGATTATATTGATAATTGCACAGTTTGCGAGAAGCTTTTCATAGAGAGGATATGGATTTGATTTGGGTTGGTTTAATTGCAAACACATGAATCAGCTGTTGATGAGAGGGTCTTTCAAAACGGTCTTTCAAGAATTCCTTTCTACCCTGCAGCTCCATCAAATTACCATATTTCTATGTCACATTCAACATACAGTACCTCTGTGCGTGTCAGGGGCGTTTGATGTGATTCATCCTCATACAGGCCTATTAAATTCCTCTAAATATGATTATATATGTTTATAATTGTCAGTTTTGACTATCTCTTGAAACCATTGCGTTAAATGGCACTATTTATAAGAAATGTTGCAGATTTTTAGTTATCCAGGACAAGATGGAGCTGTCTTCTCCACTATAAATACAGTGGCATGTTACAGACAGAAGCTCAACTATGTTATGGAATCTTCAGTGGGTCAAAATCCACACTCAGGTAGATGCCGGCACACATTACCTTAGTGGACAACTTTACAATTAAGGATGTGAAAGATGGCTATGATTTTCTCCAAACACGACATCCTGGTGCATTAAAAACCCAATAACAACCTTTTCACCCAGAGGAAAGAGGATTCACAATCTCCTACTCACCCAGAGAATGTGCAGTGCGATTCAGTGCAACCACTCCATAAACACAAAGCACAACACAGTAGATCTAGTTCTCCAGGTCAAGACGCAGCAATCTATTTGCACCTCAAAGACAATGTCCACATTTTGGACAGAAAAAAAAAGAGGAGTCAAAGAAGCCATCTATTTATTAACTTGAAACGACCATCTTTGAAAGAGGAGGCTTCATGTCATTTTTGGTCTTCTGACCAGAACAAAACAAAAACATCTGAGATGAGTTGAAATATCTTCAAGAGTATAAAAAAGTCCAATCTCATTTTATTAAAGCTCCTAGAAGAAGACTAAATATTGACACAGAAACATTCATGGAATCCTTGAATTCTGTCATATTTGATCATTCAATTACTTTCCTGGGTAAATGTTGAAAAGGCTGTCTTCAACAAAGCAATTAGGAGGAACATATACAGTAATTGGAGTGAGAGTATGATCTGCTCAAGGATAATTATGGCCTTTTATAATATATTTATATATGTATAGTAATCCTACTCAATCTGAAGTTATTATTCATTAAAAGTTATTAAATAAATACTTTAGAACAAGAGACCTGATTCTTTAATAACTCTTGTTGCCTAACCTAGACTGAAAACATTGAAAATGGCTTTGTACCATTATTGTTCCAGCACAAGTTACAGTTGCCATAACTCAAGCTTTTTGTTGGATTGGTCCAAATTACTTCTATTTAGTACAATTTTCTTTTAACAAAGCGGTATATTTTCTGTTACATAAATTTAAAAATAAACAGTGCTTTATGATGTCGCATAAACCTTACTGAAATACATGCTCTCCCAAGAGACACAAGGATGATTGAACTGTCAAAGAAAGAGTACAATTGGCTTGAGCCCTCTCCCGCCTGCCTCCCTCTCTTTTGAAAATGCCAAGAGAACATTGTGAGACTGAAGCTGGATTTATACTCGTGGGGCATCACTGCCGTCACTGCATAGCTCCGCAAAGACCCGACACGCAATTCTTCCAGACCAGATGTGCACCCTTGCTACACAGATGATTACGCGGATGTATCCCCTTATGATTGGTCAATTTGGGATCACATCTCTAGATTTCTGGATCTTCGCGCTGAATTTGTGTAGTAACCACCATTTTTAAAAACAACATCCAATGGATCAAGTTGGTGAGAGGATGATTGAATTATTTTTGTTTTCTTCCACAAGCTAATAAAGACACTGAACATACTGGACACCGTTGTTTTTTTAAAACAGAAAATACATACAGGAACTTAAGAGAACCATCAAAAGAACTCTAACCTGGTGAGTTTACCGGTCAAAACCACCCCTGCTACCACCTTCAGATTAGGAGGAGAAACTGCAACACAACACCAAAACCCTCTACGCTCGAGTGTGAGAGCACACTCACCAGCGTCAGCTACGCTGTAACCAACTGCATGCAGAGGCTGCAAGTATAAATCCACCTTAAGAGGGCAGGGAGGGGAGAAGTCCAGGAGTAGGATCACGGTGAGAGGAGAGTAAACGGAGACTAAAAGGCAACAAAGCAACACAGAGATTTGGGATAATAATTGTAACAAGGTACAGAAAACATGTTTGAGACTGGAAGGAAAAGAAAGAGGTGCATGAGCTCCTGATGTCAGAACCAGCAGATTGCAGTGGTATGCATATGTTTTACAGATCTTATAAATATGTATGACATCTTATGTGTGTTTCTCATCTCTTGTCTCTTGTATGTTGATTGCCCTTTTGACCAAAATGTCTTGTTACCAAAATGTCGTGTTACCAAATGGCTTGGGTAGTGAGCTGGAGACATCTTATATATTGCACTGTAGACATTTAGGATCAAAGCCAGCAGTAGAAACTTTAAAAGAATAAAAATGGGGAAGAAGGGTAGAAAAATATATATATCTTCACTTCAGAGAGAAGCAGTACACTGTAATGACTGTTGACTCAGTCTGAACCATATGTATATTCCTTCCTCACTCTGTGTGCCCACTGAGAGAGTTTGGAATTTGTAGATGTTTCATTTAAAGAAGAGTGCATAATCAACAAAAGGGACTGGGGATTGCAGAGAGAGCTACTGTACACTAAGGCCGTCAGAAAATGTTTGAATAATGTTGCCTAATTGGTGCCCGATATGTTTGGAAGCAAACAAGAGCAAAGAGAGCAGTTAGCTATACTTAGCAACTGTTAAGTCACTCGTAGAGCAGCTCACAGCCTTGATTGGCCCATTGAGGACTGTTTGGGTCCAGAAATGCAAAACTGGCTTGTGGATGTGCCTACTTTACTTAAGTGTTAAATTGTAGAAAAGCCCTCCTATAAAACACTATAAATGTGCTTAATTTCCATTACAAAACAAGGCGTTTTTTTACTGTTGTATTGCATTAGGGACACTATATTGTAACAACACTGCATAAGAGGCGAAAGTGAACACTGAGTAATAAATTGTTTGCTATTTTTAATGAGTTCAAGGTGTCAACATAGTGTTTAGTAAGCAAACCAAATAAGATACTGAGCTGGATACCTGCAGGTGTCTGGGTGAGTATATTGATGAGTGTATTGAAATTACAGGANATCTGGGAATATTGATGAGTGTATTGAAATTACAGGAAAAAAGTGTCTTAATCTGCCAGGATGCGCATGGATGACGAGGTGATCAAGAGTCTTATTCTAGGTGTTATTTGGGCTTTGAGAGAAATTAAAAACTGAAGCACCAAGAGAAATTTCTTTAAATTACAGCATCCAAACAAGTGTAGAAGGTGTGTTTTAATAAGACAAAAAGCACAGTGCAAAATATTAAGATGTAAAAAAATAATTGCTACTTAATCATTAAAAAAAAAAAAAATTCTTGGGGGAGGGGAGCTTCTCATTTTTTTAACTGAAGTAATTTTTTGACGGGGCTGAAGAATGAAATAGCCTAACATTGATCATCAGGAAATATAATGTATGTCCAGCCTATAATATAGTATGTCATGTCATGTAATGTCATGTTGAAAAAGATCAGTCAATTAGGGAAAGCAAATTTTCAAGACTTTAAAAATGAAAAGTTAAAGTTAGCAGAAAACTATGGAAGTGTAGAGCTGAGGCTCCTTTAAACACCACGTTAGACTGTTTAGAAGATGTTATGTCCTGAATGGCTAAAAATTTCCTACTTTGAAATGGGAATAACTCTGAAGTTCTGTTGTTTGGGCCTCTGGACTGCCATGCTGGCATGGGTCAGAAAGTTGATTGGTCCCTTTCACTAAAATGGCAAAACCTCCATAGTAAACCTGGGAGTATTTGTTAATAGTGTCTTTTTATTTGACATGCATATAAGTACTGTGGTCAGAGCAANATGTCTTTTTATTTGACATGCATACAGGGCCGGACTGGGAAACTTTTTCA
>CM047991.1:11258577-11270735 GCA_026261665.1 Melanotaenia duboulayi | reverse complement strand
AGTGAAACAAACAAATACAGAATTTTATTATTTTATTGTGGTAAATACAGCCAGGTGACGTCATTTTGAGCTCTCATGAATTTGGGGGTTTGCTTTAAAAATCCAGCATAGTAAAAGTCAAATTGTCAGACTACTCGTACTTATTCATATTTGCAGGAAGAAATTATCATAAGTGATTGTTGGAAATGTGCTCCAACAAATATGTTTAAAAAGATGATGTTGAAATTTATTCTCCAGTAAATGTCACAGAAGTTTTGTATTGAACCTGCTGTCTAGCTGGGAACTGTCTGACTGGGAAAGAAATAAAATATGGACACAAAGCAGACCTTTTTTTACCGCAACATCTCAAATGATTAACAATAACAACTTTGATGAATTTCTGATCATAATTAGTCAGTGTTGTCCCTGAATGCAGTGGAGTCAGCCACTGCAGGATGGAGACCCTTGGAAATTTTGAAAAGTTTTTGTTGAGTTCCATTTTAAAATGCCTAGTTATGATAATCAAAGTCAGTTTGCCTTAATGGAGGAGCAAACAGACTGAATTTTGCATTATAATAAAGATGGATGTTCTTAGAGGCCCTCTTATCCCTCTAAAATTGTACGAAATGGTTCAGTCCACACCAGCAACGGTCAGTCAGTTTAACAGAGTTACACACAGAGTGCAGCCAGACAACCAGAGGAGAAAGTCACGTATTTCCCAAAGAAAGTAAAGTCTGGATGCCAGAAAAGGGAGAGACAAAACAAAAAGACTGGATAAGAAAATGAAGTGAGAGGCAGCGTCTTATTAATTTTGTAGAGAAGAGAGGTGAGCAGCACCTGAACAAAAACAGAGCTGATATCAGCAGCAGTTGTCTAGGCAACATGTCAGGATTCATTTGGGAACAACACAGATTGATTACTATCAGAAATTCATCAAAGTTGTGTCCACCATGCAACAAAAAAACAGTTCCTTTATGTGTCAACATTTTAGTCCTTTTCCACTGATCAATCTTGACATATTTGGTATCAATGGATTACTTGTAATTGGATTTGGAAGAAGCTCCTGAGATTGTGTTATCTGATAACCTGAATACACCAGATCCGGATGGATGGATGGATGGATGGATGGATGGATGGACGGACGGATGGACGGACGGACGGATGGATGGATGGGGAAGCTGTCCAGTCTGCATCTTCTATGCTACGGAGTAGAATAAGTTTACAGTAAGACAGGAGGTTCAATACAAAACATGACTCTTGTGTTTGTTGGTGTATCCTAGCAAACTGCTTATTGTTTAACAATCATATATAATGAAGCTTCCAGTACCACTTTAACATTGTAACATCAGTATTGGCAAAGATGAACATCATGAATCACATGGTTCTCAGTTTCAGACCCAGCAGCAGGTCCATCATCACGTCCAGATGAGGCTGAACTTATTCAGATTACAGTCATCTACGGCTGGTTCAAACAGAATGAGCTCACTGACATTATTTTTATTCTATTGTATGTTCTGCTATAAGCAGGTTCAGATAATCTTGTATCTGTAGCTTATATTGTGTCTGTCCATGTAGCAGAGCTTGTTACATACTCTGTGAGAAGCAAAAAGTTTGTTCTTGTTCTCGGCCTCATGAACAAGAAAAAAGTTTGCATTGAGCCGGTCATTTCATCTTTCACAAGAAGTTTTGTCCATGATGGGGTAGAGATTTCTGCAGGGAGGTGTTTGTATTTCTATGTGCAATGAAAAGCCGACCCATGGATTTCATATTTAACAAGAAACTTAGTCCATGGCAGGACAGGTCTGAGCACGCAGCAATGTCCCGGTCCTTATTTTCCACCTGCTGTATTTATTTTCATGCTTTCTAACCACCTCCACCACCACCACCACCTTAATAAAGGTCAGAAAAAGGCCAAAAGCCTGTCCATCTAGGCACATGGATCTTGAGAATTTATTATTGTTAAATTCCCTCTGTCTTGTCTTCTTATTACTTCTTGTTTGTGTTGCGTGTTTCCTGTTTTATTTTGAAATTTCTGTTGGTATTTTGATGACCTTGTTGTTTACTTTACTTTTGTTGTTTGTTTACTTTTTTTTTTTGTACAATTTGTTACTCCTGAGTGCTATATGTTATGATTAAACCTGCACATTTTTTTTTTTAGAAACATTTTGTTTTTGGGTCAAGTACTACATCCAGTATTATTTTAATTTTAAATATTTGGATTTTTAGTCTGTTCTTCATTTTGTTTTGTTTTTTATCTACACTACCGCTCAAAAGTTTGGGGTCACTTCCCTATTGCATGGCAACGTGACCCTAAACTTTTGAACATAGTGTAGGTGATATAAAAAGTGCTAGTTTTATATATATACATATATGTGCAGAGACACATTTGAAGCAGTTTGTCCAAGTAAATGGATCCCACATGCTAAACATATTACAAAAATACAACGTCCGGAGTGATGGTGAAGGGGATCACAGAATTTAGGACAACCTGACTGACTGCCATGGGATAGAGGAGTCACGGTATGAAATTGTCTATTTTTTAGTAGGTTTGTACTAACTTTGACGACCTCTGCCTAAGGGATATAATGATGTGGAAGTATTTGGGGTTATTGGCAATGAATTAAAAATACTTGGAGCAGCTTGAGAGTTTAGTCTGTAGGTCTGGCGGACCACTAGCTTGCCAGACTCAAACATCTACTGCTCTATGTAATCTTCCTCCAGAAAATGCCCACAACAGACCCTGGAATCAGGACCCATCAGAGGGTTTTTCCTCTGCAGCGCTGCCCACCAGCACAGCAGGATAGTTCTGCGTTTCAGTGGAAGTTTGTGAAAACAGAGTGTTTTATCCTCGGCCTGAGCTCTGTAAATCGCTTTTTTACACCCAGGAGCAATACAGTTCCCATCGTTCACTCGTTATCTCGCTCACTTTGACGCAGACAAGGGGACCGACCCTGTGACATCACAGTTTATAGTACTGCAAAATGGCGGCACTCTTGCTATGAAAGATAATTATCGTATTTGTTATATATTTATTGATAAGATTCAATCTCAGTCTAGTAAATAATCTTAATTTGGTTGACGGTGACTGACAGAGCTTCTCGTCGATATGTCTGAGCTATAAAAGCCCTAAAGCATAATGTATCAGAAACAACAACATTCTGCTCATTCACACTCATTTACTTTGTGCTCTTTAAGACTTAAGACTGTATTTTGGGCTTTAGAAACACAGACTACTCCAGTCTGACAGTCAAAGTCTATTTGAATTGGTGAAGTTATACTGTAGGTGATAAGACTTGATCCTTTACAGGGATAATGTTCAGATCAGTGTGTATTTTCTGTCATTAAAGTTGAGCTTTAAGAGGTTGACTGGACCTTCAGGAGACCACAGAAGGAAAACCTAAATGCTCTCACATGTCTTTTTATCTCATATCTTTTGTGAGCTCAGCTGTTTCTTCCATTTTGCCACTGTGTACATATGAGCTAAAATACTGCAGTCAGCACCAAGGATAGCAACATGTGCTCTGGTAAAAAGACTTAGGATTTACGTTCTGCTGTTTCCTGACATTTTAGTATTAATATTACATGAATCTCTCTCTTTCTTTCTTAGCAAATAACAAAATTGCCACCACTGCATCAGCAGAATTTCATAAGGATAATGAATAGATTATGTAAAGTCATAAAACTTCATGTAATGACTCAAATGGCTGCTTTTATCACAACGACAAGAAACGAAAATGCATGACTGAGGACAATGGGTGCTTATTGACAAGCTAGCGTGTCAGATTTGAAAAACAACAGCACATCAAATGTGAACAAAACCTTAAATGCAGCAAGAAGTTAAGCAATCTTGGAAATTAGCCACAAACAAGCAAACTCTCACTAAATGGCTGTTTGGAAGTTATTACATGGCTGACTGATTTAATGATGCTCTCTGATGTAATATCAAAGATTCTCATTTGCATCTCATAAATGAAGACGTGAAGACTGAGGTGTGAGCGTTGCTTTTCACTGTCATTGTACAATGTGCCTCTGTGAAGGTAACTGTGACTCTCTACTAGGGAGGTTTAAATTATTTTGGTGCTCTAATAATGATATTGAACTAAATATGCATATTAGTACGGGTTCATAACTGGGTGTTCGTGTTAGGCTCGTTTTAACCTGTATGGTTAAGAAATACTGTGAAACATGCACCTTGTAAAAGTATGTTCAGACTTTTGTGTTTTTATTCTTTTTATTTCTTTCTTTCTTTCTTCTTTTTTTTCTCAAGCCCCTGGAATAAAAATAAGATGTCAGAAAGGTACAATCTGATCTTAAAAACATGACTGAAATTTTCAAAGAGCATTCCCAACCCAAGGATGCCACTTTGGGAGCATTTACACTTCAAAACCTTTTTTTTTTTTTTTCTTTTTCTACCATGAGACGCAGGCTTCAAGGGTTTTTCATACCCATGCTTTCAGTAATGCAGGGAGATAATACTGTTGTTGCTATTTTGAAATTAATGCCTCCAGCCTCTATAGTATCTAAGAGCACCAACTTTGACAAAAGCAACTTAAACACCAAAATATGTAGACAAGCATCGAGGTCAGATTATGTTGTTTCCTGATGTTTTCTGTGCATTTTGTGCCTGGTGTTAATAACAAAAGGAACTATTCTTGTCCCACATGTAAAACTACCTTGATGTTAGCCATGCTTAGAATCTAGCTTGAAAATGTAAGTTAGCATTGGACAGCTGGAGCTTATGACACAAAGCAGGTTCAACATGTTAATTTTAAACTATTTGAGCCCTGTGCCTTTTATTTTTTCTTTTTATTCAGGTGTGTTGGAGCAGGAAAACTAAAACCCGTGGGGCTGCAACACTTAAGGACCCGAGTTGGAAAACCCTGGGTTAAGTGATCTACCTTAAGTAACCCTAACCATGGAGATCTCACTATAAAGCAGCTGGGAAACAGTATTAAGGGTACAAAATTTATGTCAGAGGAACAACAGGTCATGTTGGAAGAAGAGGACGTGGACGTGATCGACCCTAACCCCGACTACAGTCAGAACCAGCCCTTGCCCCTGGTCCACAACCAGAACCAGTAACTTAGCAAGCAAGGAATAATAACTATGAATAGTTCANCCAACCTGCTCTTGGTCCATAACCGGGCCCGTCCAAATCACCTAGTCCAGGACTACGTCCCAGACACAGACCAAGACCTAGACGGAGACAACAACCATAATGTCATAATCTCCTGGAACGTGGAACGAAAGAAACAGAACAAAGAGTAGCACCTAACCTGAGCAGATACACCGTGGGATCCAATATTCAAAGATTTAAAGGGGACGACAGGTATATGCTGTAACTCAAATACACACCTACTTTAAAATATGTTTGCTTTTTATGTTATTTACAATGTTTTAATGTAATGTTGTTTTTTTTTTTTTTGTTTTGTGATGCAAGAGGCTCTATTTGCCCGAATAGTGGTGCAAAACAATGCAATAAAAATGTGTGAAATCCAGCAACAGATAATACAAGATAAAAACAATTTCAGAAGAATCAACAATGCAAGCTTCTCCACCACTGATCGTACAAAGTTCCCTTTGAAAGAAATTCCATCAGAGTGAATGAACGGCAACTTCAATACGTGCAAGTGAGTAAATGAAATTACTCGTGCGTCTCAGACCTCTAAATACTTGGTGTAGTTCTTTTCAGACATGCACGATTAATATTAAGCATGCTGAAGAAAAAAAAGACTGTCAAAAATGCAGAAATGGCTAAGTGCTTTCACCACTGGGTAAGCCGACAATCTGATGACTGGAAGGCCAAGCTGGTCTAAATACTGCTGCTGATTGCAGATGAGGTGCAGGTGAAGGTCCTGGTTGCCAAGGATACAGGAACGCCCACCACAGCCGCTCACTAGAGCAGAAACATGGAGCACAACAAAGGATGGTGCATAAAGTAGATTGTTTCAGGTTTATTCTGGTATGCTTGGTATGTAAAGCATGTAAACATTCAGAAATATTTTGAGAAGACTGTAAAAAGTCAAAAGCATAGTTTTTTTTTTTCTTTTTCCCCCCACTAGTGCCTAGTGCTAGTAAAATTACAGTAAGTATACATGACTGACCTTTTTAGTTGTTGCCGTTTGTTTATTTCAAAGTTTTTCAACTGGATTCTGATGATAGGCCACATGAAAACATCTATGTGGGTGAAGCTGGTTTTAACCTGGCTAAGAAGAGGACAAAAGGTAGNAAGCTGGTTTCAACCTGGCTAAGAAGAGGACAAAAGGTAGAAACACTGGACAACGGGCTATAGTCAGCATCCCAGGTCAGCGTTGAGGCAATGTAACCCTCTATGCTGCAATAAGCAATCTTGCAGTAACTCACCATCATGTAGTTTTGGGGCCATACGACACCCAACATTTGCTGATTTTCCTAAATGGACTTGGTGAGGGCCTACTTGCATGGGTGTAGAATGGTGCTGTGCAAGAAGACACTGTTTTTTGTTGTTGTTTGGGACAATGCTAGTTTTTTTTACTGATTTGGAAATGTTTCAGTATGAATGCTCAGTTTATTGTGGTTTTTCTGCCACTATATTCTCCCTTTCTGAATCCTGCATGGATGTGGAAGGTGGAAGGTTTATAAGCGGCAGCCATACATTCAGGAAAATCTCTTGGAATCAGTGGTTTTGACATGTGATGATGTTACTGCTGATGCATGTTAGGGCTGGATCAAACACACTAGATCTTTCTTTCCACGTTGCCTGGCCAGAGAAAACATAGCTTTTGATGTTGAAGAGTCCTGTGGCCTGACCCAGGCACAAAGACTTGATGAGGTGTAAAAATGTTGCATACTGTACTGTGTGCAATACATAGTTGTAGAGATTAATGTTTGACTGGACTGGGTTAAATGCACTGAAAAAGAAAAACAATTCAAACCAATGGATTTTTTTGTAAATAAGGTTCATTTTTAGTGAACCACACTCCACAATTTTGATTAAAGAAAATTATTGAAGTTTTTTTTTATTTAAAAAAAAATTAATAAGATGAAGAGGAGTATGATTTTGAACCTACCCTGTAATTGCAATTTGAGTAATTTAATAAACTGCACATACATACGCTGTAGGTGAAAACAGCATGATATATTTTATAGTTTAGGAAATGTAATATGATAAAGTGAAAATGCAACAAAATTGAAAATAAAGCAGAACTTTTATTTAAAATTGGAGATACTGGGTTGCAGAAAATCTTCATTTCCTTCAATCTGCTAAAAAAAGTTCTGTTTACCTCAGTTTGATAGCAAAAGGTGACTTGTTGCTTCTTTAACAATGCTTCATTAATGCTGACTGAAAATCTTTGTCTTATTACACTGTACTATGCTTGTATTTGTATTTTTAATGGAACTTTACTCAGATGTTGGGCTGAAATAAGGCTAATATTACTCTTTGTTTCTAGATGTCCTGTGCAGCATTAATAACAAGAATGGTGGCCTGGCTGCTGTGTTGCGCTGAACAAATATGCTCTGCAAAGAGGGACTTTCTGAATACAAAACTCATCTTTATACTAAAGAATGCTGCTTTATTTTTAAATTTGCCTATTGCTGAATTTACATATTAATGCTGGACCTGACAAGGGAACAAATAGAGGAAAGAGTGGATGGAATAGAAGAGGAAAAATAGAACAAAAGAAGATAAAGATACACTAGATAAGAAGCAACAGCATCAACTGTTCAATCAGAAACCAAACAGCTGCTACACCTTTAAAGAAAAAGAAAACAAACTACAGCATCTGCAAGAAAGAAGAAGAAGGAAAAAAAAAGCTGACAATCAGAGCCCAAGCTCGATAACGACAGCATACCCTTCAGCAACACAAGGGAAAAACTGTAGTTATTGGTAATTAAACCCACAGGACATCACACTGACTGCAACCAAAAGATCAGCAGCAGACTAAAGGGACCCCAGACCTGGGAGACCAGCAGCAAACCCAGAGCACAAATCCCAGCCAGTCCACCACAGGGACAACCACATATCCACCAAGGCGACATCAGAGGAAATTCCCAGCCAGAGCACCTCGCAGTCAAGGAGCACAGGCCCAAAGGGGCCAGTGACAACAGCTGCTGGCCCCGGATGTTATTGGCAACCCAGGGGTGGACAGAGCGCAGGGTCCTGGCTCCATGAGCCCCAATTCAGATTTGAACCCCCACCCCCTGGACAACACCCATTCTGGAGACAGAGCACCCCAAACCCCCCTAAGACAAGGACTAAATAAAGGGGCAGAAAGTGGCCTTCAAAACTTCTCACATCAAAATCTGCTTTCGAAGGGAAGAGAAAAGCAGATTATAAATAATTCATTTTTACTGCAGTTACCCACCATGTGACAATGCTGTTTAGACAGCTTTCCTTTCTCCCTTTTTCTTGTGCTTGTTGGGGGTCGTGGAAGTCATAGTTTCGTTGCAACAGCATGTTGTCCTCAATGAATGTACCAGTCTGTCCAGCCAAAACATGAAACATTTCTCTTTTTTTATTTATTTTTTTTTTTTTTGTATATTTCCTGACCTACTGAACACCAACTATAAATTCCATTTAGTGTATCCACTATGTCTTTTTTTCTGGGTCACTAAGCAGTTTGCTGTGATTCTTTGTGAGCCCTGCTATTAAAAGATTGCACATATATGAATTATGGATGGACTGTTTGAGGCTAAAATTGAATCAAAATAGAGATTTCCTTAAAGAAAAGTGTATGCAAAGGGAGTTGAAGTTGTGTTCCTTAAACAGACTGGCTGTGCCCTTATTGTCAGTACAGTTTGTGCTCATTGCTCCCATGTTTTACTATTTATGTAACACTTAGAGGAAACAGCTGTGGAAGGCAGAGTTGCAACTTTACACATACTTGCTTGTACAGCAGAATACAGTGAAAAGCATTTAAATATGGATGTATAGCTTTATTGATAAAGCTGTCTTTTTTTTAACTTTCTTGTCTCACACACAAAAAAAAATCACAAATAAACTTGAAACTAAGAGCCATAGCCTTTACCTTTTACTGTTTGCAGTGCTTATTGGAGCGTGCTGCCTGTGCCTCGGCCGAGCTCTTAACAATGGCCTTGGCAAAAATCCCATTTAGTTAAGAGCACATGGAAGACCTGTCTTGAGGCTAAACACAAAGCAGAAAAGCGTCAAGGAAGAGCAAAACAGAGAGAGGGAGGGGGCTCAAAAGAGGAGATAGAAAACAGAGGAGCACCTAGTAGCCCAGTTTGTTGGAATGTGTTGTTAGTTATTTGATGATGAAACATAAAACAGGCTTTTCTATGTGGTCATCTCGACTTGAACACTTGAATTGGAATTTTAACTAAAAGGAAACTTTCCCATCCACTATCAGTGTAAGTTACTTACTGAAACAGCACAGATACACAATACCCCCTTCTCTATGAAAGTTCAACTCCCCCCCTTCCCAGCAGACCAGGCAATCTGCCTCTTATTTTGATTCCCTGTTGGTATTGTCAAAATGATGGAAATAGCAGCAATTCCTCAGTGAGTGCAGCTCTCTAATGGTGATGGGTGTTTTCTGCTGGCATGAAATTGCTAACTTATCTCCTGGAGGGCAAGATCAACTGTCATCACTACTGTCACACCAGGTTTTATTCATTGCCTCCCTCTGCCCACCTTTTAGTCATAGAGTGCAAAAAAGCCTCGTATTTTATGTACTGTAATTATGATCAAATCTGGAAAGGAGAGCTGTGTTACACACACACACACACACGCACACACACACACACACACACAAGCACCCTTACCTTCAGCTCCAGTGTGAAATTTCAGAATTATCAGAGGGAGACAATCCTTTCCGTCAACTGACAAAGACAGATCACAAGCTGACCATGGCCCTGCTTGCAGCCCCCCTACAGCAAAACTTCTCTGTGGTCATCTCAGACCAAGTCTGCCTTCCCTCTCGCACCTCTTCATAGACATCAATCACCTTCACGTGGCCTTCTTCTCATATATCTCCCCTACTACCCTCCATCTCATCCCTACCTGCTCTCTGTCTCTCCATCCCCTTTTGTCTACACACTTAAGAGCAGCTGAAGCCAACAGCAAACCACACTTTGTTGTCCCATCGATCATGGCTGACTGTGGGCCAAACGGGTTTTAAAGAAAAGAAAAAAAAACAAAAAGCTACATTTTAAGACTATCTTGCTCTCAGCGAGGGCTGCTTTGTCAAACCCAACACTGTCCTGTAATGTACAAAAAAAGGTTTTTACTCATTTAACTAAAACCAAATTTCTTGTGTGAACAAACACCAGATTGTTTTAAATGTGCTATATTTACAGGAACATACATACAGCAGAGGCTGCAGTGACTCACACTACCATCACTTTCTATGCATCCTTTCCTAGTTGAGGAATAAGAGTTTAAACATTAATTATCGCTCTAAAACAGCACGGAGGAATTCATTTGATTGGCTTGAAGGCATAATCAATGGACTGAATATATAAAGTGTCTCATCAAATTAACTTTAACGAGGTCAAAGCCTCATGTGGACACTATAACAAGCCTTTAAACAAACATTAACTGTAGATTCAAGATTACATAAGATTTGCATGCAAGATTATGAAAAAAAGACAAAAACAAAGTGTTACTTGGGATAAAGTTAAATTGATTGTTGTAGGATGATTTTGCAAACATCAAGATAACTCATAAGCTTGCTCCATAGGTCAGGTGACAACTTCTGTTTTACTAGATCAACACAAGCTGGCTTTGAAAGTGATGATACTGACTGGTCCCATCCTCATTAACAGCCAAAACCGATGCCAAAGTGATCAATCAGTAGCTTGGGGATCATCCCCAGTAGGCTGCTTAACAGTTTGGCCAATGTTCTAAAGAAAAAAAAAAGGTTTTGTGTCTATCATTTGCTTGTTTGTATTTGCTTCTCTTTCTGAATTGCAGTGGTTTACTTTGTTTCCCCGCAAAAAAAAAAAAAAAAAAAAAAAAAATGGCTCAGGGTGGATGCATGCTACTTCATCATGATCCCTTGATTTGTTAGTTTAATGCACCATTTAAATATCCTCGGGAATAAAAGATTTTAGTCAATACTAGATCATCTGAAGAACCGAGGATATTTAACACCAGGAGTGTTTGCCTGCTGGTAGGTGTATAATCCCGGCTTCCCCAGTCCACACATCCAAGTGACTTTGGGAGAGACACTCAACACAACTTTGGTTCCTCTGCATCCACAGATGTGTTAATATGTGTACAGTCTAATACAGGAAAAAAATGTATGAGTGTGTGTGTATGTGAGTTAAAGTGGCTTGTAGCGTATAAAAAACACCAACAGGTTAACAATATTTAAGAAAAAGTGCAATTTAAATACATCCCACTTATTATTAGACATGTTACACCTTCTGCACCTTCTGGATACTATACCATCGGAAGCAGTTCCCCCATCCCAAAAGCAGTAGAAACTGTAGATTTTCACCATGTTTTTACAAATGATTTTTATTCCCCTGATACAGCAATAAAGAGAGCATTGAAAAAAAAAATGGAATTAAGATGCAATGAAGGGCTGAAAAGCTCAGATATAATAAACTAAAGTCGGTGGAAAGTGATGCAACCATGTGGAAAACTACACTAGTTTTCAAGCATGAAACTGGCTGCATGTGAAGAAAGATATGAGTCTGATTCTCATACTAAACTGTAACATTGTAAAGAAAGGCAGGTGTGCAATATACGTGTCAATATAGGTGGTCGCAAAAAAAACAAAAAAAACTATTTGTAATACATTATGCTGGTCCCACTCCAACCATGGCCATGACTAAGAAGCCATGTGAACCTATTGTTTACTAGTCCCTTACCAAGGCTTTAGCAGCAACATTGTGGTTGGAATAAATTATCCTCATGTCTGAGAAAATAATATTTTTTCACATGTTTGACAAAAAGCTGTGAAACGTTTTGATAGTTGTTATGGCATCTTAGCTACATGCTAGCTGCTAACCCCAGTTTTTGTTAATGATTTTGGTACAAAGCTGTAGTGCTAAAAACCATTAGGGTTAAGAGTGAACTGGTATTAACTGGATTTATACAACAAATACTACAATTTAGTCACACAAAATGAAGTTATTTAGTGAAAAAACGTAGTTCAATTTTAAACACTAATGGAAAACCCCCTTTGAAAGAAAAAGTATGTAAAACTCAACTAAGCTGTTATATATAT
>CM047991.1:11214423-11245639 GCA_026261665.1 Melanotaenia duboulayi | reverse complement strand
GTAGCCACAGGGTGCCGCCATCTTGGATCTGTGTCTGTGAATAGCTGATGCAGCATAGACATTGCAAACTGTGACCCAGCTGTTTATAAAAGCACGGCCACCAGCAATGGTGATCAACTCTCGGTCTTGAAATATACATTTCTGATGAGAAACTCTGTAAATAATAGAATAATAGAAGGTATAAAATATAAATCTGATACAAGAAAACCAAAGAGTGACAATCATGTATTCCTTTAGTTGAAATAATGAGTTCCCTTAGCATTTCTTTCTTTGAAATATAATTTAATGATTTTGATTTTTTTATAGCTGAAAAATGTTAAATATTTGAGATTTAGCTGGTCCTTTGACTCATAAAATACTTTACAAAGATTCCACACTGTGAAAGCAAAATTTGTGCAAAACACATTAAATTTATTAAATGCTGTGAGTTGTGTTTAGAGTTAAGTAAATTCTCAGCAAAGTAAGAATAACTCTCCAGGATACCGATTCATGTGACGTCTGTGCCAAATGTACTGTATGCTCAATGAGCAAGCTCTAACTCGCCTGTAAAGCCTTTCCAAAACAGTGTTAGAGCTCTCCATGGTGCTGAAACCTTCCCAGGTGCTTGTGTGTGAGGCCACTCAGAGCTCTTTTTCTACAATATGAAACTGCGTGTTACTAAAAGCATGATCTTAAAACTTCAATGACCTCTCCATGGTGCTGAAATTGCAAACTCTATTGCAATCTTAGCCATTCTTCCCACCACCCAGCCTTCATTGTGTGACTGTTTCAGCATTTCCTTTCACTTTTTATTTCCAGCAACAAGGCCATTAGTGGGTATTTTCAATGAAGGATGACGAGGCATTCGTTTTTATAACTTGATATTTCTAAAAATCAGTGTGTCATTGGGTTGTTTTGGCTGACAACAATGGTTCTGAACCCAATGAAACCTCTCTAATATGACAGTGATATTATACAGTTAAACAGTGGTTGAACAGAACGGATTTCAGTAGTGAAATTCATTAAAATATGAGTAATATTTAAAATAGATAATTTAATAAATGAATTAAATAGATTAGTGTATTTAGTATTTCTTAAAGCAATACAAATAAGAAAATTGATGATGAAAATAGTACACTGAGAGGGAATATATGCAGCACTGTACTCTTAAGTAAGTGCTGTTTTAAGCTCCTTCAAACAAAACCTCATTGTTTAACACAGAATAAACATTTATAGTCCATATTTATTCCTTCTCTAAGACTGTTGATGCAAAACCAGCTGTAATAGTCTTTGAAAAATCTCCCTATTCACAGAAGTTATTATTCTAAGCTGCTGTCTTACCAGAATGGCAGGGTTGACTGATGTTTGCATACCATCCTGGACATTTGGTATGTAGAGGAGATGAAAGTCTGCACATTATCTGTTTTGTGGCTTCCATTAGAGCAGTTAACCTTATCAGAATCCCTTTTTCAATTATTCATGAGAAATTATAAATCATGAAGGGAGATTCCTATCGGTCAGTAAGTGAATTAAAGGTGAGGAATTTTTCATCAGTATATGCAGCTGCAGAACTGGTTGCAAGAGTGTATTTTAATGCTAATAAATCAGGCTGTGTGCTTTTTGATCTGCTTTGTGCTCTCAGTTGGTCCAATTTTAGAGCCCGCAAATTTGATTCTCAGCAGAATCCTTTCTTGGAAATGGCTAATGTGTCATCAAAAGTTGCTCATATGTGATAAAGGGGAGGAAAGGTTGACACTGACAAATTATTAGACAATGGTATACAAAAAAAAACAAAACAAACAAAAAAAAACTTGTTATCTTTTACTAAATGTATGCAACAAAAAGCAACATTCTCTCCTGGCATATCAATGAGTGTGCTTTCATTTTCATTCTACAATATTAACTACAAATTCATCATTTGGTAAATGAAAATTGGACCTGAAAAGCATCTCAGTTCAATGCATTAATTCAGCCCCTTTAGCCTTGTACCATTAAAAAAAAGTCACAGAAAAATTACAAAGAAATGTGTAGACACAAAGGAAATTAAACAGCCTGCTACATCACAAACTTAGAGGAAAATGCAGCTTTTTTTTTATAAAGTAAAATTATGGACTTGCAACACCTGTAGCTTTCCAGGCTTCGACATGTTGCCAGGCACGAACTTGTGATAGCTTCTGTTTTTCTCTTTATCATCTGCAGATGTGTGCAACGAGCCTATAGTGAGCAATTTTCAAATGTGAGCTGTTAAAGTAATATAGTCCACTTTTTCCTTTAGACATAAACACTTGTTTTTCATGCTATGCTCTTCCGTCTCTCTGTGAAGCACCAACATGTTGACTAATAAAACAACTTCAGCTTGTGCAATTAGATCAAATTTCATTGCAATCAAAGTTAAACTAATAAGTTAAACATGACTCAGAATGCATGACTAGTTGCAGAAGACAGGGGGAAGTGATGACGGCTGGATGGATGCTCAGCAATCTGTCAGCGCTTGTGCAGCTGCAGTGCTGTAGCCCCTCCTTCATTGCCCAGCCGTCAGAAGAAGCACTTGAGTTGACTAATGTACCGTCACTATTTCTTTATGCAAATATATGCAGCAAGGCGCCCTAAAGTCTAATCAGATCATCTTCTGTCTGGGGAATGCTATGAAATAAGTGCTGTATAAAATCCCATACAGAAGTCGTGAAAACGTGAATCTATGATAATTTGATGTTTTTTTTATATATATATAGGTTGTAACTTTGGGGGCATTGAGAGTCCAGAAAAGGCGTAAAAAGTACTCTTTTATTATTCAGATATATTTTATTGTAATTTTTCTTTCCCAGCAGTTATTAAAAGTTGAGAGTTGCTATGTTGTATCCCATGCACCCCTTGAGATTTGAACCTGATGGAGTGGGAAATGTTGCCGCTTTATGTAGCCTAATCAATATCAGATATCTCTGAGCATTCAAATATGCAGAATGATCCTTTCAGGACTGCAAGTTATGCGTCTTTGCTCTTGCTGTATTTGGAAACTGCGCGGGCTGACGTCAGTAGAGGTAGAAAGAGCAGGAGGGAGGGATCGGGGTTGTCGGGGAGGGGAGGGGCGGGGGTTCCGATGTGAACGCGCCTGACGGATCCCCGGCGGAAGGCTGCGAGTGCGCGCATCTCTGTCCTCCGCTTGTGAAGCGACTGCAGTGGAGCCAGATTCCCGACTGCAAGTCGCTGCCTGTGGATCCCTATTCCGAATGCCAAAGCAGGCAAAAGCCACACATACACACGCACACACACACACACGCACACACATCTCACCCTGTGAAAGGGGGAAGAAAGGGGGCAGTGAACGGAGTGAGATTTGCCTCTCTTTTTTATTTCTTCTGTTTTCACTTCATTACAGTCGCGCTCTCTGTTTCAGCCCTTGCTTCAAATGAAGAGCTTTCTTGGACTTGGAGTACCGGGCGTTATTAGAAAAAGAAGCTGTTCTTCTACTCTGTCCCTGCTGCTGCTGCTGCTGCTGCTGCGGCGCTGCTTACTGTGAGCGCGTCCTCCCAGCGCTTTGGAATATACAGCGTGCTTCTATGCACCAAACCATGGAGATTATATGACGTGGATTTATGTGGTTTTTTTATTCTTTTTTTTTTTTAAACAAAACTGGACATACACAAGAAGCAACAACCTTTGTTTTCAGTTCTTTTTATTGTTTTGTTTTCCATTACATCTTTTTTTTCTTTTCCCCTTCCACTCTTCTGTTCTTTCGTTTGATCTGTACCTACTTTATTATTTCATGCCTTTAGCTTTTCTTCCCTGTTTCAGTTTATTTAAATGATAATTTTCTCTACATTCATTCTTTTTCTGGTCCGTTTCGGACTCGCAGAAGTGGGATGCCTCGCGGAGAACATTTGTAGGGGAGAAGGTTTCGCGCAGCAGCTAGCGTGAATGAATGAATGATAGTCTCCTTCTCCATCTGAGACGTGCCATGGATGGGAAACTTAATTTGTATCCACGGAACAGATCGGGGAATAACCGTCGCCTCAAATAACTACTGTTGACAGCGATCAGGTAACGTGTTCAATCAGCACAACTCAAGTCTTTTCTATTTGTCTGTTTTGCTTATGTGTTTACTTACACTATTCTTGACGTCCATAGGTCAGAACCACTGTCCTTTATTTTATTATTATTTTTTTTTTATTTTTATAACTGATACACAAAGCTCATGCNTTTATTTTTTATTTTTTTTATTTTTATAACTGATGCACAAAGCTCATGAAGCAGGACAGTTATCACCGCCTGTCTGGGTGAATACTTTGGCAAGACCGAGCCATTTCGGCGAGTTTTTATCCATGAGATATGTGTGATCTGTGAGCTTGAAAGAAAGTAGTGGTCACCAGGAAATAAATAAATAAAAAAAAAAAAATCCCACGCAAATCTCAGCAGTTCCATTATGAGCCACGTATAGAGCCACGTATAGAGCACAGGTGGGCAGCAGAATCCTGGAGATCCTCAGCGCGAATCACACAGTGCTGTATGATCGCCTATAAAGCCACTGGCAGACCTGTAACTTTGCGCAGTGGTCAAAAGAAACACGAGCGCGCACCCACACACGCACGTACTCACGCACACACAGACACGGCTCTTACGCGTACGCGCGCAGCTTTGCACAGACACTTTTATTTCCACCTTCCACACTGGGTTGCGCTTCTAGACGAACTCACATGTGTCCCCACCTCCCAAACACACACACACCTTCAAACGTGCAAATTGGTGGTTTTCCTTTTCGTGGGTCTCACTGTGTGTGTGTGTGTGTGTGTGTGTGTTTGGGGGGGGGGTCCAGATGCCATTTTGAGTTTTGAATAGCACTGATAAACTGAGCTCTTCTACCCGCGTGGATGCTTCTTTAACAGACCCCCTTCTCTTAATAGCTGGAAATGATTCTTGGCAGGAGGATGTCTCCTCCGTGGCCTGATTATAGCTTTAGGTTAGAGGGGGCCGATGCTGATTTTCCTAGCGCACTGTGCGCCTGAGTGAGTGGGTGCGTTCTCCAGTTGAATGTTAAAGAGCCAGGATGTATCGAAGAGCGTGCACTGGGCACTGAAAAGGAGGGAGGGGAGCTCCTCGACTAACATCCGTACTGGCATCCCATCGTGCAACATAAAAGCCCTTTGAAAACTACCTGATCACGCGCTGAAGTCCGATTGATTTGTGGGGGCTATTTTACTTGTAGCGCCTCTGACTGTGCCGCGCGTCTGCCGCAGTGCCGCCTCCTATTCCTTTTACCTCTCCCCACTCTTTTTCTCGGTATTTAAAGTAAGACGATAAGCATGTGAGGCTTCGTGGAGTGGGAGGAAAAAACGGTTTCCCCACACGCTTGCCTTTGGAGGCGAGCAGGTGGCTCTCGTGACGCTGAACGGGAATGACAGCCAGGGACGCGACAACAGGAGTGCAAAGTAGCCTCCAAGCATTCTTTCCCTCGGTCTGTCTCCTCTACCCATCTGTTGAGCATGCAGTATGTGCGCTCTTGCTGCACGCACCTGAATTTAAACTCATTTTAAACAATGGAATGATGCAAACACACAAGCAGAAAAAAAAATATTATTTTGTTTCTTAAATTGCCATCTGTGTTAAGCTGAACTACTTTCCAGGTTAATCATCATATTCCACCGCTGAGCTTAAACTCTTGCCAGCAGTCCGTGTGTGAACTGATAAAGGCCACGCAGGAGGATTGATTCATGAGCAGTGATTGTGCCTTTGGCTCTTGGCAGCATTTCCGATCTGGATTAACAGGTCAAACGCATCCACAAGTATGATCTTCAACCTAGTAGTTCTGCCATGGATTTTTCCAAAGAAACTCTTTGGAAAACTACAAAACATTACAGCAGATCCATATGACAGGATTAGTGACTTTACTTTGGAGAAGTCTGTGCCACAGATCGTATCCGTTCTTTTATTTCAATGCAGAAAAGATTGTTATTTTGCTTCTTTTTGGAGGGTGTGGTTGTGACCAATGGAGGTGGCAGGGCTGCTTTGAGGTGTGATGAGCATACCATGGATGGTGGCTTATTTGGATTTTCATAAAAGGCACCTTTTTAATTTCTGCAGGTTGGAGACCAAACAAACAAAGGTTTGGCAGAGACAGTGTCCAAGCATAACTGTGCAACCTCAAAGTGATTTTTTTTTTAACCAAAAGTTCCAATTTTGACCAATAAGCTTTGAAGAACAGTGTTTTAAAATCCTACAGTTGTATCCAGATTAAATTCAGTGGCAATAAAAAAAAGATAAAACATTAAATGTCCACCAACATTGGTTGCATTTAATGGATGCATGTGCTATCCAGTACTTCACCTCTGGAAATGGTGACTGGATTAAATTGAGCTAAGGTGAGACAATGCTTGGTGGAGAATGATCAGGAGGTCCCAGATTCATCACCATGGACAGCGATCAAAACATTGCTGCATTCAAAAAAAGCCATGCATTCTGCAATGATGTACCATTCAAACAGATTTCAGTGGGAGAGCTTTATAGAGAAATCCACTCTGCTTTGTGAGCACCACAGTTCAAAGTCCCATTCAGCTCAGTCAGCCTGATACCAGGCCAAAAAGAATTAAAAATGTGGGGCTGAATGTTCAGAGTTCATTCAGCAGAATGACATGTAGCGGGCTGATTGGCATGACAATAATTTTTAAGCTTTTACAAATATTATTTTGTTTTCCATGGTTAACCTGCTGATTATTCATCACATAGTCTGCATCTTAAGTAGCCAATTTGGTAATGAGAATTCCTGGATGGTTCGTAAACATGATTTTGTGTCACTGGCACGTGTAAAGCATTGTAGTGAGACAGCATGTGCATTAAGCTTATCTTCCATAAGCTTTAATCAACAGCTCATATCTGTTTCTGTCTTTATGTATCTTCATGTTTTCTCTCCCTTCACCAAACTTGATTTTTTCTTGCACATTTGGTGGAGGCTGTTTTCTACAAAGACCTCCAAAGATTTTTTTTTTCTGGCTGCTTGAGGAAGAGCTGCTTCATGTGGATCATTTTCCAGGCTGGATTTTCTTGTTTTCGACAACTCTGGGATTTAAAAGGAGATAAAATTTCTGGCTATACCGCAAATTAACATGCTGGAAAATGGCTTTCTTTATTGGTCCAAATTTTTGGTTAACAGTTGTACATTTTGGGGAAGAAACTTGTGTGGCAGATTAGGAAAACATCTCATCTCAAATGAGATATAAAGAATATAAAAGGTAAAAAAAGATAAATAAAAAACAAAAACTCAAAAACCATGATTATAATTAATTTTAAACTCTTGGATACTGAGCGTGAGGATTTTCTCTAAACATGATATGATGAAAAAAAGTTTTTTTTTTAACAGACAGTAATGATGGCCAGTTTAGATCAAATCAAAGGGAGATGGGTTAAACTGATCAGAGAAATGAGACAACAAGTAATGACGGCACTATCGCTGAACGATCGTCTGAGCAGCTGCTGGAAGTGCAACACATATGACAGCGAGACAGATATCAGCTGAAGATATATTAAAACCACACAGCTCAGTGGCAGTTTTATAAGACCTGTAAATGTGATACTAATAACATCTTCAATATCCACCCACATGTCATGCACAAATGCTGGCAATGAAACCTTCTCCCCCTTCCTCTCCCTTCTTCTCTCTCTCTCTCTCTCCCCCTCTCTCTCTCTCTCTCTCTCTCTCTCTCTCTCTCTCACACACACACACATACATACACTCTGCATGTTAACCTCATCTCACCTGCCTCTGTGTTTATTTCACATCTCACTTTTGCTCTGGCAACTCTGATGAAGAACATTCATCAAAATGCATGCAGCAAGAGGGAGAAATCACAGCTCAAAGTGATGGTGGCAAGTCAAGCTGTGTGTGTGTATACACACACGTGTTGTTTGACTAGTGCATATGGACGAAGGGCCAGGCAACAGCTTGGTCTTGCCTGGATCACTGCACCCTGGCTGGGCCATTGTTCCTCTGACACCCTCCCTCTTACATGTGCAAAAACATGCTTCCTCGCCTTCACTGGCTTTTCCCTAACAAGCTCTCCTCCTCCCATCTCTTTTCCGTATGTACCAGCACCTGCTGTTCTCTTTTTAAATATTAATCAGGTTCCTAATTACAGGCCAGATTCCTATATTTTCTTTTCTTTAATTAGTGAAATTTTCTAACTTTTATGATCCATAGCAGTAAGTCCAAGCTTGGTATGTTATTTTAAGCGGAGCGTGGGTATCTTTTTCTATCTCTGTGGATGGCTGAGCCTGCTGAAGTAACACACACTGACAACTAAGCGTAAGCCCCCCACCCCACATCAAGAATCTCTACTGTCATCTCTCTGCAAATCAGCCCTCGCTGACCGAGGCCACCACATAGCAAGTGAAAAAGGGCGAGTGGAGAAAAAGAAATAGTATAGATTATTGGGTTGAAGGAGGGGTCAGAAAGATGAACTAGTACGCTGAAGTTGCAGGCTTTCTACCACTTTGCTTCATTTCTTTGCATCATGTTGTGTCTTCCTACTTTGTGAGCTCTGCTTTGCTCTATTTGGAGTCACAGACGCTTGTGTCACCGCAGCGGCATTCGTTTGGCTCGGCCCCGGGTAACTGTCAATATTTTCTGTGAGTGCCACTTTGGTTCGGGGCGTCCTCTATAAGCATGAATGGGCTTGAGAGAGACTGAAGCTAAAGGGGAAATCAACAAGAAACAAAAATCTGGGCCCTACAGACTTGCTCTGTACAATTAATTAAGCCTTTTGGCAAGAAAAGTAAAAAGATGGGCCGTCTTGAGAATGGATAGGTTGAGGTTGCAGAAGGATGGGTGGGAGGAGGGGGGGGGCACACAAAACAAATTAATTGCCTTGAATTGCTGAGATAATTCACATCTCTGATTAATATTGATTGCACGAGGGATAAGATACTGCCACAATACAACCAGAGAGAACAGTTAATTCAATGAGTTTTTGTGTTAATAAGTCTCTTTGTGCAAACATAAACAAGGAGCCTTTGCTGGGAATGACTGTGCAGTTTGAGATGGTATTTTGTGCGCTTCAAACAGTGTGTTTGTGTGTGCAGACTCTTGGCTGGTGACTGACTGTGTCTCAGCAGTAATGTTTGTTTTTTTATGTAATGTTTTTCATAATGTGTGGCCCTTGGGGATTGAGAAAGAGCAAGAGCCGGCAGATTGTATTGATTCAGAGCATCTAAAGCTGCTGTTTTATAGTGCAATACAGGAGGACCCACGAGGATTCCTTAAGTTTTCATGATTGCTTTTTCTCAGCAACTTACAGGACAAGCCCTTTTTTTTATTCCCAGCCCAACTGTATGCCTCTTTTACGGCTCTTGTTCGGTTCTCTCTCCTTGTCTGTGTCACAGCATTATGCCGCGCAGACTTGAAAATACTCGTTTCTCTCTTTTTGCCTGTAATGCAAGATGTCCGAATTCTCTTTATCCACAGAAAACACACAAAGCAGCTACCCCTTTTCCGCTCATGTCGGCGAGTTCCACTCTTTAACTCTGTGTTCAGAGGGTGCATACTCATCTGCTTTAACAGTCTGGCCTCATCTTCAGCAAAGTGCCCTCCTGTTACACCCATTCGGCCCTATTACTGCTCCATACAGAGGAGTGAGTTTTTTTTTTAAGCAAACATGTGAAAGGCTGGGCTCTGCAGAAGCAGATGGAAAGAACCAGGACTTCTTTGTGATGTCTTCTAATGGGGTCGGATACTTGCACATGTGTCCAGTATCATTACCACAATGGGTGATATTAACTACAGCATTGAGCTAAAAATCTTTAGTCAGGCCTTTTTTGTAGTTTCCTTCCAAGGAACTAGCCTTTCTTGTAATGTTATAAAGTGGTCTTCAGGCATTCTGAAAGTCCTTTATAATATTTTCTTTGGACGTTGGCTGTATATATATATATATATATATATATATATAAGTAATTTAAGCCACTTTAAAAAACCTACCTATGATTCATTCAAGCACAAAAAAGACATAACTCAAGGGAGTAACTGTATAGTGGCTAAACAATAGTATCTAATTGATGGAATAATTTCAAACATATCTTCAATCACAGACATAGAACTTGTTTTCTCTTCTTTTGATGCATCCATGAAAGATCCTAAAGATTACACAATTAGATTCACAAGAAATATCATTTTTGCACCATGATTCCAAAAGAGTTTTTAACTGAGAACTTGTCTTATCTCAACAATGTGCAGTGTGTTCATCAAACCTTCAAACGTCTGAGGAAACTGAGCAAATGTAAGATCAAAAGAGAAAAAGAAAAAACAAATAAATAGACAAAAATGATTTAAAAATTAATATTCATAAGACATAGAAAAAAAATCCAGAAAGATCTGGAAAAAATGTGAGAAATGTACCTGCACCTTCAGCTTAACCCTGTATACTCATCATAAATGGTCTCCATGCAAGAGTCTGTTAAGATGCACTTCTTAAGGAAGAGGAAAAGGCTGGTGCAAAAAGTTCAAATATTAAAAATATATATTTTTTCTAAACTTTCAAACTTTGTTTCCTTATACCTCCTTGTAGCTAAAAATCATAATCAATGAAAACTCTGACTTGCAGTGTTATATTTAAATGATTTCCTGAGGAAAGGCTCCGAATCCTGACAACTACTGACATCTTCACGTTTATCTTTTGTGAAAGAAAGTAAGAAAGAAAGCATCTATGACAGAAAGTGCTGAAATTTATCATGAATAAAGGCATCTTATTTCCTCAGGCTGTTGTTGTGAATATAATGTGTTCTTCGAATGTGCCTGGGCTGCCTGTTTGAATAAAAGTTAAGAGAAAAGTAATATGACAGGCATTCAGGGGTGCAATATAGGGTTGTGTGTGTGTGTGTGTGTGTGTTGCTGCCAGTTTTCTTATTTCATCAGTTGAATTTGAGTCTGTGTGCAACATGTGATGCATGTGCAATTATACATGCCTGACGTGCTGAGCGTGTTTGTGCATGCATGAAGCTCTGCAGGTTTAGCTGCATCTTGTGTTTTTGTTTGTGTTATGTTAGATATTTTTCTCTTGTTTTGGGAGAAAGCAAAGCAAGGTGGACAGCTGGAATTCCAGCCCAGAAGAATGCCAGGTAGATTTATAGTCTGACAGGTGTGCACAGTGACAGCACAGAGTTGCCTTGGAGACATCAGTCTCTGTGGTGCCAACCTGTACTCACACTTTGTTTGCATGTTAAACTCAAGGAGACTAACCGAGACTGACTCTGTGTCTAAAGCATCTCTGTGTGAGATAATGTATTTGTTTACAGTCTCAAAGAAGCGTGCATACTTCTTTGTCCAAATCTTAATGTCTTCTGAATGATTCGATGTACTTTGGCAAATACAGAAAGAAAAATGACACGTGGCGTTGTGGCATGAAATCGTGTGACTCCAGTTTGTTTAAAAGTCAAATATTGATGATGTAATTCTCTATACTGTTAAACAGACTTGCATGGAGGATGTAGAAAGAAACCCTGAGGCTGTATTTCTGTATAAATTATGAAGATGTAATGCAAGATGTCCCACAGCCGATTTTATATTATATTTCTTTGATTATGAATAAACACAGGCTTTCAAATAATCTTACTTTAATGTCTTATGTATGTCTAACCAAGGGCATATTTTCAATGTAGAAAGACTTTTTTTCACTTTGTTTTAATTTGAGTGTCTTAAATTTAGTATACTACAAAAAAGACAGAAGATGCCAGTTTTCATGGTTTTATATGTATTCCTTATCGCCATGTACAACAAGGAACTGTGAATTCCAATGTTATCCTTGCACATACAATATGCTACAATGATCCAAAGCAGGAGAAATCTGCTTCGAAGGTCACGCTGGGGGAAACACAACACAGAGAAAATATCGTTTAGCTCATGCCAACCTCCATCTAACTCTTCAGAGCTTCAATTTTCAACTTGTCCAAAGGTCCAGACCTTACGGCTTATACACGGTGCAGAGTGTCACTGACTCGAGTGATGGGATATTAGGAAGCAGTATTTTTGAGAATCATGAAATTGCTCCTTCTTAGGACCCTTAAATGCCTTTTTGATGTGCAGTTTGTCTCTCGGATACTCTGTGTTCCCATTTGGAAGTACCGCAGTTTTCTTATGGGGCATATTTTTCATATTTGATTCCAGACCTTACAAGGAGCCCCAGCTGATTATTATATTTCCCTTCAGTTTGCACCTCTGATTGGTGTCACTGTATATTCATAGAAGCCTGATGCAACAACAAAACATCTACTAGAGTGTAAACATTTTTACACTTAAATCACATGTGTTTGTTGTGCTTTGATGTGTCTCTTTTTATGATTTTTGCCACCTTTAAATTTCACTTAGAATTTTTTTATGTAACTGAAGGGCTGCATTTTCATTTGAATGGGTGAAAACTATTATTTTTTTCCAATCATGCTGGGGAAAAAGCATTTTTAGCCCAGCATGGGTGGAGGATAAATGCAGAGCAGTAGCAATGAATAGTGTGAATACATGTTTGACTGGCTAATTTAATGTGCTGTCTTTACTTTTAGCTTAAACATAGAAAAATAATAAAATTCTAAACTTTAATCATAAATACACAGTTTTTCTCGGTCATAACTCCATTTCATCTCTTGCAAAACTGAGTCAATGCAAACAAAAAGACTAGAAATCAAAACAAAAATCATCAGCCTTTCAACATAAAATGTGAAAAATGTGTTAAAAATGTTTACTACACTGAAAAGCAGGACTCCAGGTACCACACTGAAATCCAAGTCTCATGGAGCCAGACTGTTGTCCCTTCACAGACGCATTGTGTAATTTACTGCCTCCCTACTAAACATCCTGACCAGAGGCCGTGTCATCTGAGAGCCCTCCCACTACCTTCACAGCAATTAGACAGGTAGATGAAATGAGAGCCTTGCAGAGGCCAGAGATGTAATTAAACTTGGAGTGAGAGGCCATCATGCTCCTATGATGCAATGCTCTGCTTGCCCCCACACTGTGCACAGGTTTTGGCTCAATGACCAAAGTGTGCATTCTTCATTACTGATGTTTACCTGGACTGTCAAGATGTTGGGGGTGTATTTGGAGGTGTATACGTAGCACAAACACAGGGCCAACAGAAGTCAAGCTTATTCAAGTGCTGTGACTGTACAAACACCACAGTTGTAAGCAGCAAATTCAAAACTCTTATCTTTGTGACATTATATGACATTTTAAAGCTCTGTCCTCAAGGCATCTGGACACTTTTAGAACTATGATAAAAAGAAGTTAGCTTTCTCAAGCAAAGCTGCACTTTCTTATTAGCTTTACACTCTTTATAGTTCATGCTTCCATTTCATTCCCCCATCACCAAACCTCTAACACCTGCATGTGGACTTAGATGTGTATCAGTATCCTGCACAAATACTGGTCTCTCAAATTGTGGCAGCCAGGGCCCCTGACCAAGCGACAGCACATGATGTATTACATGTTGAGAATCCTGTTGATCCCTCGGATTCTCCTGCAGGATCAAAGGGATCACAGGCTCCAGGATCAAGAAGGCCCTTAAGGGCATTGCAGAAGAGGCAGAGCAAGGAATCTTCAGGCGTTAGCTTAAAAGACAGCATGAGAAAGCAGATACCGAAAATCTAACCAGTGAACTTGGCCTGATGGCAACAGTGAAGGAGCATCAGTTTGTCACTCTTGTGCTCCCACCTGTAAATCAGATAGAACTACGTTAACCATAACCATAGTTATTACATGTTTAAATTTATACTACCTAGAAATGGGCATAAAAAAAATCACAATAAATCCCAATACTCTGAAAATGGCCACACAGATTAACTAAAACCTAACATTTCAACTGATGCGTTGTGTGATTTAAAGCTGTTTGGAGTAACTAGAGCCAAATCCAGAACACTGATTTGTTTCCTCTCATCTGATATTGTGCTAAAACCACTCACACGGGTTTGCTCAGCTAACATGGTAATGGTTTAGTTTCCAGTAAACAAAAGCTGTCAAAGACCACATTGAATTGTTTGCCAAGTGTAAAGCTAAAGCTTTGTGATATATCACTTGGCCAAATGTTGCCTGTGCTCGCTAGAGACTAACATGACCGAACAGTACAATGTGAGCTCTTTGTCAGAAGAAAATTTAAATGAGTTGCCTCAGGGTCTTGCAGATGCCTTCTGTATCCAAAGATTTATTTTTGGTGTACTTCAGTAAAGCACAGAATAATTGTTCTATCTCGTATCTTTTTAATGTATTATCCTGAGCCCAGCTAGTGCTGGATTATAAAACATCTCCTTGCACAACAGATGGTTCAATTAGAGTAAAGAGGTTTCCCTGTGTGCACCACATTAGGATACGACTGCTTTTTTCCATTTAAGAACAAAATTCTAAAATATATATAATGATCATAGTAATTATTCTCAAATCATACAACTATCATTTGAATTTCTTGAAGTGTTTACTTTGTTGTTTTGTGATGCAGTTGATTTTACAACACATACCATTGTCACTATTTCTTGTATGATGCATTTTCAATGTACATTTTCTTCTTGTTTAACATTTTTTTTTAAAGTGTTATCTTCTTTTACATTCTGCAAAGAAATGTCAAACTCTACAGTAAGACCTTGACTGCAGAGACTGCGTGAATGCTCTCAGCATATATTTTTTCCTTATTTGAGTTTTCTACCGCATTCTGGCATTGTGTGCATACATGTGTAGATTCCCCACAGTGAGTTGACAGCTACATTCATTCTAAACACACCCATGCATTAGTCTTATAGTTCACTTCGACTTGGGTAGAAACCATCACATAATGGTATTTCCTCTGCCTTAAGATTTTTTTTTAATTATTTTTTATAAAAAAATTGTTGTTGCCATTGTTGTTTTAAAACAGAAAATACCTACCGAACTGAAGTGAAACATCAAAAGAACTCTGACCTGGTGAGTTTACCGGCCGATACCACCCCTACTGTCACCTTTAGATTATGATAAGAAACTGTAAAACGACACCAAACTACGTGTAACCCCTACGCTCGAGTGCAAAAGCAAACTCACCAGCGACAGCTAATTTTTCTATTTTCTTGTGTTGTGTCGCAAGACCACGTGTGCACGTCTATGTGAACGAGCACAATATTTCACATGCTGGAGTGTCGTCTGTTGCTTGGCTGGAGGAGGGCAGTGATTTTTGCCTCATCACGCAAGATCCATAGAAAATGGTGGAGAAGGAGCACGTTGCCTCCCGTGTGTCCAGCCCTTAACTTGAGAGGTGTTGGCAACTTGTGCTGAATAAAACTAAAGCGTCTGGGGCTGTGGGAAGAGTCTGCAGCAGAACGCTGCAAGTGGTGCGCGATTTGCAACTGAAAACAGCAGAGGAGTAAACTGAGAAGGAGCAAATAAGTAACATTTCATTTTTATGCTGTTGAAAACCCAGATCGTAATTGTTATTAAAATTCGATTAATCGCCCAGCCCTACTGAAGAGAACCCACGCATACACGTGGAGAACGTGCAAACTCCACACAGAAAGGCCACAGTCCCCCAGAACTCCCCCTGAGGCTCAAACCAGTGACCACCTTGCTGTCAGGCTGTGGTGCTAACCGCCACATAACCATGAAGCCCCAAATAAAACAATAAAAAAAATGTATTGCCAATAAGAAACTTTGCTCGTTCAAATGTCCTATCCACTCAGTTACATGATACTGCAAATAAATATCTGTCATAAGTGCAACACAACACTTGACTTCCAAGGACCTTTATGGACCACTTTTATGTCCCTACTAATGTCAGAATCAAACCTCTACCCTTGACTGTATCTGCCTTCCTGGGGAACCTTTCCAGGAATGTTTAACTGGCTTGGAAAACACCCCGCCCACCCTTTTTGGCTGGCAGTTGTGCTGAGGAGAAGGATTTTAGGGGGTTCCTGCTCAGACTGTTGCATGGATGGATTAATGAATGGACTGTGTAATCCTCTGAATTTGACAGTTAATCTGTTGCACTCAATGAATGGAAAAGATTGAAAGTTGTGTGTTCAAATGGAAATTCGCACTGAGAAGAATTGTAAGTACAAAGTTTAACTAGTAAATAATAAATGTATTACCCACCTTTAACGTGACAGCATTACGTTATAACCTGATTAACTTAATACAGCCAACTTCCACGGATTATCTCCAGCATAATCTCTTCTTAAATACGTTTAGAGCTTTTTCAGCACACTTGCAGGTGGCCACAACTTGGAAAAAATAAAATCAGCCATTAATACCTTAAAACTTTCTCTATATGTGCCCTGTTGAAGACGAAAATCCCTGCTGATACTTAGATCATTTTATTGCTTGTGGCTTGACAGCATTTTAATTCCCCTTGCGGTTCCACTATCATAGCAGCCCAATCTCCCTTCACCACACCATCAGCACCTTTCCTGTAGGACCCAATTTATCTAGTGATCCTAAAAGTAGCACACTTGAGACCCTGAGAGATTCAGAAAGGCTCTCTGCATGGTACAGCACCCTACTACCTTAAAGGGATAGGCCGTCTTGGAATAAAATTAGATGCTGTCAATCTCTCTCAATCATTGGGGAATGCAGGGCAAGTGGCCCTTTTAATGGAGATGTTTCCTTTTTTTTCTTTGCATGGCCATATCTTTAGGAAGTAGAGCAGATATTTTGTGTGTGTTTAACATGACAGTATTTTCTGAAAATGGCCAAAGATATAAATGTCTAACACTGGATATTATCTCTTTTACTATATAATACATTTTTTTTTTTTATTTTTTTTTATTTTCCATTTTCTGTAAGATGCTCAGCTTTAACAAACTCACAACATTCACAATGCAGTCAGGGTTATAGGGTATCAAATTTTTAAAAATTGTCTTAGTCAATAAGTGCTCATTGATTTAGGAATACAAAATGGACCGTCATTAATAACTTGCCCTTCATGCAGTAATGATTTAATTTACAACACTTTTAAATCAATATCATTGATTGATAATCCAGTATGTAAATTGATATGATCATGTAATATAACTCTGGCAGAGTCATTGTCTTGACAGATATGATGATCCTTATGATTATTAGTAATTTATTGTAGCTGATGGTGCCTTAAACCCTAATGAAATGTGGTTCAATCTGGCTGGAGCTTAAGCTATTAAGTGAATGAAACTTATTGGATCCATGCTTCTACAAAATCTATTTCCTAGGTCATTCCAGTGCTTCATGTTGCCCTAATGGCATTTAAAGGTATTTATAATATGCAAAATGTACCACTTGCAACACCTTAAGAACCAGACCCTGCAAGATTAGACTTTAAAACACCAACTGATATTGATATTGTCATGCTACATCAACATTAGGTGAAAATGGACACATTTAACTGTTTCATAGTTGCTGGGCACACATACAGTAAGATAATTTAAGCCCTGGCACTGTTCTGAAAATAATACTTGAAGTGTACTTGTCAGACCTGGATGGCAAAAGGTGACATCAGCAAAACGAGCCCAGTGACATTATTAACCCTGCACCAAGTAGGAAGGAGGAGGTAATTAGAACCAGTCATATGGTTGTCACACTGCCAGAAAGAGACAGCCCTAACACACACGCATGCACACACATACACACAGGAATATATATACTTGACCAAAAGGGTAATTGCAGCTTGATACAATATCAGAGTTCCAAAGATTTAGCAATTTTTCTTATCACTGATAATAACCTTATATTTGCCACGATAATCACAGATATCAGAAACCTCAGCAGCATTGCACAAATAGAACTGTTCCATGGAACTGTAACACAACCTAATCTGTTGATCGGTTTTTCTTTATTGCTCATGGATGTGGATATGCAGTTGCTACATAAAGCATTACAGAGAGATTGTTTACCTTGTGAAAACAGCCATAGACTGCATAAAGATGGAACCACTGTGCATACGTTGGATATAAGTGACAGCTGAAGGAGACTGCACACCCCTACTGAGTAACTGCTGCATCNGATTGTTTACCTTGTGAAAACAGCCATAGCCCCTACTGAGTAACTGCTGCATTGCTCACCCAGTCACCTTAAATGAAGAAAAAATATGGCTTGAAAACACCAAATTTATTTTAAACAATCAACTCTAAAGTATGTTTCTTCCCGCAGTAAAGTTCATTATTCATGT
Source organism: Melanotaenia duboulayi (assembly GCA_026261665.1). Taxonomy (NCBI): domain Eukaryota; kingdom Metazoa; phylum Chordata; class Actinopteri; order Atheriniformes; family Melanotaeniidae; genus Melanotaenia; species Melanotaenia duboulayi. Next base: position 11,227,544 of record CM047991.1, on the reverse strand, counting down.
ATGACTGATATCTGGTTTTGCTCCTGTCTAATAAGTGACATTTGCGGAGATCCCATGCTTTTGTGAAATATTGCATTAGGAATAGCTCTCAGGTCTCCAAGTGCCATTTTGTTTAGTCCAATTACAGCTAAAATACTAAACAAATCCTAAAAAAATGTATTAAAACTTAAAATGTAAAATTTTTAAAACATCCGTGATAATTGAGGTTGTATAAAGTTTAAAGGGTCTCTGGAAACTTCTTTTCACTTCACTGTACATTATTCATTTAATCTATATTCACTACATGTTTTCATTTCATTCATTGTTTGTTTACGTTTAGGTATATAATTCAGCCGGTAAGGTTTAGGCATTAAAACTAGTTTTTTAGGGTAAGGAAATGTTTCAAAGCTGGACTTGGAATTTACCTTCTCACAACATACCGTACAAAAGGGGTACCTTTTTCTTATCAATTTCAAAGTGCACCCATAGATGGGTCTTGGAAAGTTTAAGTTATGGAATCCCCTGTTTAATGGGTTTATTTTAGAAATTAAGTAAACGCCTATTGTTTAAATGATATGGTTTCTTTTTATTACAAAAAAAAAAAATACAAAAAAAAAAAAACACTTTTTTTTGTTTGAATTCTCCAACTTTAAATATTTTATTTGTCTAAGCAAGTAACGTTTTAACTGTGTTTAATCCATTTCTTGAAATAAAATTAGATATTTATTAGACTCACATTTAGGTTGCATTTTATTGCGTGACCAGGATGACCAGAAAACATATTTGACAGGGCAAAAAACTATACTAAGCCAGTCATCGTTAAAAACATCCCCACTGTAGGTTAGCTTCATTTGTTCAGAGAGGAACATTAAGTACCATAGCATACCGTACCAACTTTATTTATATAGCACTTTAAAACAACCACAGCTGAACAAAGTGCTGCACACAAGTAAAATCAAGATGTAAATCCCATCATATCCCTTAGTTATCCCATGAGCTTTCACCTTCAATTTCATCTCTGTGAAGTACTGTACTATTTGTTCAACTCTTGGCTTATTCTCAGTCTGGCTTTTTTAAAGTGTGCAATTCACCACTGCAGTCACGTTTCTAAAAGCTTTCCCACTAAATAACATGTTTAATGTCTTTTCCACAATGCCTTCCCCATGTTTGCAGCAGTCACGAATGCTGTTTCAGCTCTTTGTACCAGGCCACCCACACCAACCTCTCTTCTTCTTGCTTCCTATTTCAGGGTGTTAAGGCACTAAGCATGGCCAAACTTGCTCACAGCAGTATATCTGATCAAATCAATACCTATTTCTCTCTCCAACACTTTTTCTATTCTTTCTATGGTAGGATGATTGGAAAGTGATACATCCACTGGGTCTGTCTTGTCTGTGTGAGATAGATAGATTAGCGAGGGAGGGAGTAAGATCAGTGAGAGGGCTTTGCCATGCCGCACCGCAATAAGGTGTTAGCAGATCCATCAGTGTAGCACGCTTAGTGGAAGCCGACCCAAGCTTACTGGACTCGCTGGTGATGCAATGTAACTCCTCCATCTTTTCTTCCCTTGTGCATTAACAACTCATGTGGGCAATAATGGAAGTGACTGAGATGTCCTGTAATGGCCATGAACAATTTGTAAAGTGTCAGTCTTTTCTCTTTTTTTCCTCTCTTTTTCTTGTCTGATGCCCATATTTCCATACTTCACTCTCTGATCCTTCCTGTGTCTTTATTATAGTTTCCTCTGTGGCAGTGGTCCACAACCCTGGTGTTCAAGGCCCACTATCCTGCAGGTCTTAGATGTTTCCCTGCTGCAACACACCTGATTTAAATTAAATGGCACTCTGACAAGCTCTGCATTAGTTTGCTAATGATCCATTAATTTGAATCAGGTGTGTTGCAGCAGGGAGACATCTAAGACCTGCAGGAAAGTGGGCCTTGAAGACAAGCGACCTCTGCTCTGCAACCTAGCAAACGTAATGTGCTAAGTTGAATTAATTTTCTGTAACAAACTTCTTTTTTTCTGTTAATTGAGCCTTTTTCCCCTCCCCTCAATGATTATATATTCTTTCTTTGTAGACAAGGTTTGTGTCTGGAGAGAATGAAGGATACAGAGCGATTCTGTTTTTTCTATCTGTGACCAATGCATCTCTTTTCTGATGTTTTTGTTCTCTTTTCTTTGCAGCTGTCATGCTCCATGCTTTTGTTGGCCATGAATTTTTGCTGTTGTGTACTGCCACGTCTTGTTAATTTTAGAAATTCAGACCATAAGTTCAGTCACAGTACAATGGAAAACCTGACAGACAAACTCAGCTCATCCTGCAAGCTAACACAATACAAACATATGCGGATGTGTGCTGCCTTGTTTTTACTCTTTTATTAACATTTAAGGACTATCCTCATAGTCGGTCTTTTTACATTCACAAATTTGTAGAGCTTCCATTCCTATCACTCTTACCCCTCCCAGCCCCTGAAAGATTTTAAAGATCTCCTGCAATTCCACACATTCTGTCTCATTCTCATTGGTGAAATTTCTTTACTTCCATATGAAGGCTGCAACAACACAATTCTAATTAAGTACTCCTTTACATACCAGTTCATTTAGATTCAGACACCCATCTAATAGATGTCTGCAATTTGTGCTCTAGGAAGTAGCCTCCTGCTGTCAGGAACACATGGAATGCTAAACTAAATAGCTCATTTAAATCTGAGTCCTGATATTCATACATAGTGTGTCTGTGAAATACTTAAAATAGCTTAATGGATGAAAGGTCGGTAGCATGCTAAAAGTCTAGCTCAGTGGGTTAAAAATGGCTCAATAATTGGTAGTAAATGGACAGCTGAATTAGTTTACTAAAAGTAATGGTTAAGGTCTGGAAAGTTCAAATAAGAATTGGGTGTACAGTAAGATTAGATAAATATATAAAGATAAAGAGGGGTGAAAGAGCACTTTTTAAACCTAAGTGACTGTACAATTAAACAGTTTAATGACTTATTTTTTAGTGTCTTACCCAATGTATTAGCACAGACATGCATCATACATTATAGCAAGATTTGTATGTCAGCACAGTTTTTTATTGTACCCAGGTAGATTTAATTAGTGTAGCTATGTCCAGATTGCACCATATTATTAGTGTTATTCAAATATATAATGATAAAAAAAGAAGCAGTTTGGATTGTGTTCTTTATTTATATTTTTACTCTTATTTATTACATATTCATTAGATCTTTTTCATGTAATGTTATATACCGTACAGAGTGAATATAATGTCATTTGTTTACTTATAATAAATCAGGAATTTCCAGCGTTAATCCTCGAGGGCTGCAGGTTTTAGATGATTCCCTGTTCTAGCAAACCTGATTCAAGTTAAATGGATGTCCTCAACAACTTGCTGCCAAGTTCTGTCCAAGCCTGTTAATGACCCATCAATCTAAGTCAGGTGTGTCTAAATAGGAAACAACCAAAAACCTCCAGGACTACAGCTCTCGAGGAGTTCAACAATGCATAATAACTGTTATATATATTTAACTAAAATAATTATATTAGTAAAAGCATTGAATGATGTTGGGAAAAGTAACTGAAAAGTATGGATATAGTGATATATAAGTTAGAATGCAGTTTTACTACAGAATAATCCCTTTTAATTGATAACTACCACATTATAATGAATCATTTCCACTTTAGCCCATATTTGTTCAGTTTAATGTTTCCATTTAGGCAACATTTCACAATAAAGATTATTTAGGTGCCAAAGAGTTGTACCACAGTCAAACAGTACGATATGGTCCAACCCAGTCTCTGAATGAAATATAAAAGTCATGAAAGTCAAATCCATTTATTTCTGTCTATAGACATGATTTAAATGCTACTTGGCACAAACACAACTTAGACAAAGTACAAGAAAACATTGCATTAAAAGAAAAGGTCATGAAACAACTACTGAATCCAATTTAAAATGGGACAGTTTTCTTTATCACTACACAGCGCTGCTAGTTTCTTCATCAATGAATACATGCAGTCAGATAATTATGAACTCCCTGTTTATTTATACTTATTTCTTTATTTATAATTATATAGACTAAATCTATAATCTAAATCTTGATATTGACAAACATCATAAACATGTAAACAATGACTATTATTTATAATTATTATATCCAAAAATGCTAAATTATTATTTTCAACTTCATTATTGAACTTTATTGTTCCACTTCCAGACAATCAAGAAACATTACCATAATATGATATTGTTGCTAAATTTCTTGCAGTAAAGCAGTGTAGTTTGTCCCTTTAGTCTTTCCGTAGTCAGTTCAGATAAAATATGGAAGTTAAGATGTTTTTCTTTATAGCCAAAAAAAAAAACATTTGCCTGTAAGTATTCTAGTCAATTTGTAATTGAACACAAATAATATTGTTGAGGTAAATATTTATTGATGAACAAAGCTGTTTTAATTCCTTTAGTCTGTTCGCACATGCTAACCTGCTAGCTTGCCAATGGAATTTTCCATTGACGTTAGCCTTAAGCTAACATATCGGTTTTTATACATTGAAATGTGTAATACGACATGATTTCACTGAGACAACGAATGCATTTCCACTGAGAAATTTATCTATTTTCTTCCTAAGTGAAAGTTTCAAAAAGTATTTGGCTTCAGATCTGCTGAGCTGTTGCAGCAGGCTAGATCACGCCACACAAGCAAGCGGCGGCAGAATGTATACATTACATTATTATAATTGATTATGTTCTGTTGCTGCATCAATGCAGAATCATCCACACTGTGATGCATCGTAAACGATTAAATACAATACCCTTAGAGAGAAGGCATTTTAAGATTCAATTGTTTCTTTATCTTTCGGACGCCGTTTCACCACTGTTAGACTTTGTATTACTGTATTACTTTTTCACTTCCAGCGAAATGCGTTTCAGATATCGCAGCTGTTATGTAATCATGTCTTGGTTAACACTGGCATGATATGGTTTATTAATTTATTTGATTATTTTTATAATTACTCTTTACTTTGCCTAGTGACTTTGTGTCGGCTTTGTGGATTTGGTCACCATTTATCCACTGGATGCCCTCAGATCCACTCCAGTTCTGAAGCCTGGGTGCTGAAAGTGATTTATTCTTTTTTCCTCCCACTCATGCTTTCCATAGATTTTATCTGTGCTGGCTTCCAGTCTCATTTCCCAGCAATCTCACACTTTTTTAGGGTACAGAGAAAATTTAAAAAAAAAAGAAAAAAAAAACTGACAAGACTAAATCATGTACTCAGTCACGACTGAGCCTTCACACCGCGTATAAACAACAACCTTCTTTGCTTGATCAAAACTTTGATGGACACCTTTTTGTATACTGCTTTTGAAATGAGCCCATATTAAATGGATTTGTAGCCTTTCATTCACAAGAACAGATTTTTGCTCTCTTTCCCAGTACATAATGAATCATAAATGTCACTTATGGTTATGATCAAAAATTCCAGAGATGCCTCTTTTTGTCTGTTGTCAGTAAATGGCATGTTTTTCTGCTTTTTAATATGGTGCTGGAGATCCAAGTCATCAGGATAATGTACCCCCTTAAAGCATAAAATGTCACTTTGGAGAAACACACAGCCTTTTTGCATATGGCCACTTATTCTTAAACACCTGTGTCTGTCAAAAACTATATAATGTAGCACTAATATTGCAAAATGGGACAATCATGTGTCAAATGTATTTACTTGGTAACCATTGGTTTTCATAATGGTGTCGTTGAGCAAATGTAGATAGAGCAATGTGGTTTTCATATTAGCTGTTATCCTAAGGCTGCCTAATTATTAGTGCTGACATTAATAAATATAAAACTTACTCTTCACACTCTAACAATGTCAAGCAAAAATCATGGCTAGTCATTTATTTCTTTTTTAAAGACAAAAGAAGAGAAAAGTTGCTTCTTTGTGTTTTTTTTCTGTGCAATTTATTGTGGTAATTACACTTCTAGAGTATAAGCAACATCTGAGGATGTGGAACCTCAGCATTGTTGGGGAATAGTGAGGCTAATCTGCCTAAATGTCTTAAAATCTCTCCCAAAGCTCATTAAAAGAAGTACTGACCCAGGATTTTTTCTGTACATAGAAGGCACAGACATAAACAGATCATGTACAGTTCCTTGTCTCCTTCAATGTAAAAGCTAGAATGTTTGGGTTTTATATTTTGTTGTCTTGTTAATTCCCTTTTATGAAAATTATTAAAGTCTCAAGTTAATTTGCTTACTTACAGGTATCTTTCCACAGAAAACTGTAAAATATAGTTTATTTCATCAAATCAATTTCCACTATTCTTTTTAATCAATTTCTTTTTTTAGTACAGTGTTTTTGCTGAACTGTTGCTCTTTTACTTTCATCTGACAATAAATAGCAGGTTTTTACCCAGGCCAGCCATTCATGAATTATGGCTGTAATCTTCTCATCAATATGCAGCTTTAAAGGTGTGCAGGTGTGTTTATGTTTGTGTGTGCATACCTGTTTATCTGTGGGTTTGTCTGCCTCAGGAAGGCTCTCTGTGTGTGTTTGTTTAAGTGGAATAATTTGTCATTCTCATCCCGTATTCCTTCCTGGGAGAACGTCTAATCATGCATTGCAACAGAAATGTGACATTATGTTTCTGTCATTTTCACATCCATGATTAAAATGTTTCTTAAACTGCAATTTAACACCACAGCTGAAAGTCTTCCTTTGCTAAAAAATGCTTTTTTAAATGTGTAAACGTGTCCATGAGATGGTTTGTAATTTGTTAGAAGGTGTATAGTGCAAAATCAGCTCTCAGTGTAAGTTGAGATGCTTTCTGCATTGACTCTGCAGAGGACCAGCCACACTCCCAGAAAGGTGAGATCAGACAGCCTGTTCCATGCAGAACACTGGATGAGCTGATTTTGACAGCTTGCTGGGTGTGGCTTTACAGTGATTTGGCATGTGCTTTTAGGAACCAATGATGCAAGAAAGTAGTGCAGGAAGACGTTAGCACTCTGCAGGTACAGACAGAAGAGGCAAGGCTACAGATGTGAGGAAGGAAGTAGCCTGGAGTTTACTCAGTTAGGAATAGAAAGCTTATAAAACCAACTCTTAACCAACCCAGGAAATGGTTCATTTTGGCTCTCAGACAGTGACCAAAGCATTTTCAAAATTGTAAAAAAATATTATAACAGAAATGCATAATAATTTTGATACTTGCATGCAGACTTGTATTATTTTGTGCCCCTTTTTTGTATTTGAGTCTTGCTGCCTTTGGTGTTTTTTTTTTTTGTTTCTTTTTGTCAAGTTGTCAAATTTTGACCCACCCATTTCGTAATTTTACTCTTTTGGCAGACTTTAATTCTTTATAAGCAACATAAACCCAGACATTCTGTTAGTCTATCTTCTTGGCAGCCAGATAATCTCTTAAATGGCATGAAATATGTCGTAGGCTGCTTCTCTTTTTGGCAGATGTCTAAAATAACTGAACCTAATTGGAGGGAAAAGGCCAATCTCAGTGTGTACGTGAGTAATTTGTTTCCAGACATAAAGACATGTAGTGTTTGGTCATAGCAATGCTACACTTTCCTGTAGTGTCATCTGCCACTCTTGCATGAATTAAACCACGCATTAGTTGCAAAACTGACTTTTATGTTTTCATGTAAGAATGCATACAAACAAGCATGCTTATATGTGTGTGTCCATGTTTGACTTATAAAAGCAACCAACTACATCTTACTTGATTAAATTAATGGAGTAACAAGACAGATTCATTATGTTTCCCTGATAGATATTCGTTCTCAGAGCTTCAAACATGATTAAAACACTGACAAAGTGGTTAATTTCTGTGAAAGCATGTTATTTGAATGTATGTAAACAGTCCACAAGCTTCTTGTGATGTGTGTTGTTTTGTGGGAATTATACATCTGTTCTCATACTGTCACCGTAAGAGTTTTGTCCTTGTGTGAACAAAAATCATAGCACTTCTTTCTCTTTTTTTTTTTTGCACTAGCACCTGCATTCTGGTTGCTACCATTCAACTGCACCGCATTTCTCTTTCATGCATTGAGAATGTAGTGCTATAACCAAGTGAATGCTTAGCAGTCCTTTCACAGCAGCGATGATGAAGAAAAACAAAGTGCAGAGTGTGGGAAGAACTCGGCATCTGATTTGGTTGTAGTGCTACCCTCTGTCTGATCTTCAGCTAAAAAGGCCTTAACTCCTACAACAGGCTTATAACCCTTTGCTAATCCCCCCTTCTGACTCATTTCACTGCAGTTTGAAGCTCTCTCTTTAAATCTCTTGTACACTGGCTGCCCTGCATTTGCACAGACACACATAGTATACACACATGAATGCAGGAGTCTCTGCATAACAAAACCCTTCAGTTGAAATGGAAATGCCTGACTGGACCAGTAAACTGCCCTCTGAAAAATCTTTAGCCAAATGCTCTCACAGACACAAGCGCAGAGACAAGTACACACTTCAGTCCATTTTGTGGTTTTGTGTTTAATTTTAAGTGCATGGATACAAGCCAGTCATGGCTTCTATTACTGATATTTTTTGTTTGTTTAGTTTTCTTTCAACTTGTGTTAAATGTTTTTTTTCACTCTGAACATGATACATTCTGCTTTCATTACACCCACAGTGGTGGCACACAACACACACCCACACACAACACTGAACTCCATTAAAGAAGTATCATTTAGTCTAAATTTATGAGATTTAGTTTTTATGCTTCGCAGTATAAAAATAGTGAGCTGTTGAGTGAGTAAGGCTGTCAGAGGTTTTGAGAGGACAGGAAGTAACCCTGACAGAAGGCCTTTGTGTCATTAATAAAGATTAATGTTTTCACAAGCACTGGCGGAATTAGCATTAGCAACGGTTTTAGTGTCAAACGCTTGTTGCCGAGCTGTCACTCGCTCCCGCCTCCCCAAAATGAGACAACTTAATATCGTGGCACATATAATGCCACCTAATCACAGTGCCAAAATAGGAGATCACAGCAATGGGTTTAGCAGTGGTGGGGCAGAAAAGCAGAGAAAATACAGAATTCTGTCACATTTCAGCCTCATCATATTCATAGGAGACTAAAGCCACTTCTATTTACATCTTCTTCCAGCTTTATTATCGCAGTGGTCCCTCAATTACCATGTTGGCTGGGATGAAAACAGGTTTTCTTTCAACTACAACTATTTCAGCATGAAGATTAGCATTAATGGCTGACTTTGACAGTTTTAAACTAAATAATATATATTTATTTTGATGTTAGCTCTTTGCATGCATTGGGTATTAAGAAGTCTGCATTGGCTGTTATGCAAACATATTTTCCTACAATTGCACTTAAAAATTTATTGTTACAGTCGTTTACCAGCCAGAAAGTGGGTGGATCGATTCCAGGCTTCCCCTGACTCCATGCCAAAGTGTCCTTGGTCAAGACACTGAACCCCAGGTTGCCTCCCAATGTATCAATCCAGGTATGAATGAATGTGAAAGGTTACAAGCAATTAGTATAACAAAAAATAAAATTGCTGTATGAATGTGTGAATGTGACATGTAGCGTGAAGGCACGTTTAGCGGTGAACGTAAAACTAGAAAAGCACTAAGTACAATAAGTACAGTCCACTGACCTTTAGAGTGGTGCTGTAGCTGAATGCTTCATCTTCATTGTGCTTTGGAATTGCATTGGCTGCTCACATGTAAATAGAATGAGAATATGATTATGGAGAGATTGATATTTACCTTGCAGAGCACATCCCAATATCCCCATTTAAATTCAGTATGATCTGTAATTAAACAATATTTCACCTGTCTTCAATGCCAGACAATCAGGGTTTTATTTTTTATTTTTTTAATAAATATTATCCAATTACCTTTGCTCATTATTCAGGAGCTAAATGACAATGATTCTAGCTGTAATTCCTGTGCTGGCAGTCCCATAACATCCATGCTTGAACCCAGATACAAGTATACAGCCTCCTGTGCAGCATGTTGGATAGGTGTGTAATAGCTCCATGATTAAGGTGGCTTTAATCACCAAACTGTATGGACCATTTAGACCTCCATTAAATAAATGAATATATTGTGGTCTAAATGAGCAAAGCAGCCACAGTAATCTGAAAACGACAAAGCCGTGGTAAATTCTGAGGGTGGCAGAGTCCTGCAGAAATTCAACTTGTTAACCATCTGCATATATCAGTGGGGCTGTTTGCAGTGGCTGAAGTTAGTCAAATATTATTAACATCTCACATTTCATTCCAACAACAAATGACACTATTTAAGATATTTTTAGGTTATCATTCTGGTTTTATAGTTTCTATATTAAGGCTTATTTGTAAATGAGCCCAAACAGCTTAACCGTGTTCTAGTTCACTGGCACTGTCTAGCTAATGGCAAAGATTAATAACTAGCTGGTTAGAAGTGGTAGCAAGTTAAGAGTGTGTTTTAATGAGTTAGTGTGGATATGAAAAGGCCTAGAATATTAAGTTTACAGCTGCAATTAGGAATTTGCTTTCTAAATAGTTAGCCATAGTTGTGATAGACCACAGAGGTAGACACAGTGGGGTCATCCATTGGTATGTGAGCTGCTATTCGGAAGCCACAAGTTTGGTTGTTGGCTTCCTTCATTGGTGGTACTTCATGATTCAGAAGTGACCATTTTAGACAATAAAGTGGAGCTGGAGTGAGGTTTAAGTTCTGAATGGACAAATATATCTCCATTTGATGCATAGTGTCTTGTTAATTAATTGTCACAAAATCATCCTTCGTTCTCTCTATAATGTTCTACACAGAACAGTTGAGGGATCCATGCTCCCTCTCAGCAGCAGTGCTGCCATGAATGCTGCCTTATAAACAGTTCATACCTTTTTGATTGGCTCTGCCCTTGCATTTATTGCTACATGATTGGCCATCCCTGCTGTCACTCTCTGTTTAAAGAGCAAGAGAATTTCAGGAGTAATCAATTAAAATAAAATTAGAATAATACTAATAATGTAAAAATGGCCATTTCCACTAACATCACAAATTTTGTGCAGTTTTAATTAGCCAAAGTGATCACACAGAACTTTTCTTTTCTAAAATTATTACAGCTGTAGGAAACATGATGTACTTGTAGCAATGGTTTATCACTATTTGTTATTCTATCTGTTAATTGGTATATTTTCCTTACATAAATACGCAAATATGCCAATGTCTTTATCTCATAAAATCACAGAAATTATTAAGTAAAATAATCCTGTATTCAGTTTAGCAGAAAAACAAAAACAAACAAAAAATCTTAGTTAATCCCTGAATAGAATATGTTACCCCATGAACTTCTGCTTGTTTAGATGTCCTATCCACTCAGTTATACTGTTCTGTAAAAGTACAGTAAAACATCTCCTGCTCAGCAAGAGAAAACCTTTACACTAACAAGAAGAACTGACATTAGCTTTACAAGGCTGTGATACGACATATGTGTCTCTTTTGTTAGCTTTCTGTCAACACCCAGTGTTTATGATTTACAATGGATTTACAATGGGTTTCCAGAAAAAAAAAAACCCTCCAAAATACTATACAGCTTCAGCTCACTATAAATAAATTTATGTGTTTGCAGATAAGCAGATTCCTGTGTTGTTAATTATATCAACGGCAGTGTTTTGCTCTAATAGCATACATTGTCCTTGCTGATACACTATAGTAACACCAATGCTCCTTTTTGTTTTTGTTTAATGCAGTGGTAGTTAGTATAATACGTATTAGAAACTAGCTGATGCTGTGCTAGTTAGTATGCAAGTGTATTCGAATGACTGAGGTGCTTTCAGCCAATGTCAGTAAGTCAGTTAACAGCTTGTCCCGATTGAATAAACAGAGTAAGACAGAGGATAGAGGGATGAAAGAGATGAAGAGACGTGTTTGATTAGCCTCTGAAGTGACGGATGTGCCTTTAATCCCTCCTTTAACTAATCCTCTCCTGTTGGAGGGTCCTCACTGCCTGGGGTGAATTGTTGTAAGTGTGGAGCCAGCGGTCATACTGTAGTGCTCTTCGACATCTTTCCGAGCTTTTCAATCTCCATGCTGTCTACTAGTTAACAAGGAGCTTATATATTCAGGACTAAGCAGACATGTTTGCTGATGGTGGTAGGAAACTGCAGCATTGCAAACAACTGCCAACTTTAATTTTGATATTATAAATTTAAATGATCTTTTTGTTTTGTTTGAGAAACTGCTGATCAGTTCTTTGCATCTTTGCACACTGAAGTATTTTCATTTAAATTTCTACTGCTATTTTTACAATTATATACCATGTGCAGTACAGATACTTTAATAATAATCTCCTAAATTATCACAATGTTTACCTTAGTAGTTTTCAGTTTTATATTTTTAAATCCTTTAAAATACTTTTCATGAAATAGTGTATTCAACTTATGTCACAGGTGACTCCTGAGGACGATTTGTATGCTGACTTGTAACCCAGCTACCAGATGAAAGTTTGTATTCCTGTAACCTGCTAAATGAATGTTAACATTGTCACTAAGACAGTAATAATATGCATGTATCTAGAACCACTGCACTGCTACAGCCTCAGAAATGCCAGCCCAGTCTCACACGAAAATCAACCCTATAAACTGAGACTGTCAGCAAAGATAAAACAGGAAAAAAGGCCTTGCACAACACTGGGTTAGATGAGACTTAAAACTTGGATATGTGTCATTTATGATCCACAATGCAATGCTGCCATTCCTATGTCTTCATGAGTGTTTTTAAGCATGTTTTATGTCTGTAATGTCACATTTGTGACAGTTTTAAGTGATGGAAAAAGTCTCTCTATGACTTTTGAGAAACCTGCAAACCATTAAAAATACACACTAAATACAAAAACTACTAATTGATCTCTCAAACTATCATAACAATATATATATATATTTGTAAATCCCAAAGTATACTGACAGGAGAATATTGCAGGGGATTTTTTGGCACATTTTTTGGAGTGGCAGATTCACAGAAACATGATCTTAAAAGTTGTACCTTATTCTAAAGGTCACTCATCAGCCTTCCTAAAGATATATAACCACATGATGTTATTAAAGCGGTAAAATAATCAACCAAACACAAAGTGCCTTAAATTTGTGTTAAGTTTATTTTATGTAAAACCCTTTGCAAGTTGAGATAATAG
>CM047991.1:11181458-11201762 GCA_026261665.1 Melanotaenia duboulayi | reverse complement strand
TTTTTTTTGCATTGCACCAAAACTGTGACATAGAGGTGAAAAGTTTTGGATGGGTGACACTAACTTTTCCATAAAGCATTTATGACCCGCTGTCAACAGCATTTACTTTTTCCCTTCTGACCCCCACCCATTCACTCCTCTGGTGTTTGTATTGGCATCTTTCCTGTCCCTCTGGGTGTATTTACACATTAAGTTTGAGCCTGTGATTATTTTGACTTGCTTGCTGGTTTGTACTCCAAAGAGTTGGAGTGCTAATATAATTGCCAATTAAATTAAGGAAGCAGGGTTTCCACACACACTCTGGTGAGTTTGCATAGTGTGTCCTGAAGTGCTCTGCACACACTCAATGCTCACATTCCCTAAAGTAATATGTTTCCAGAAATCGTACAACTTGAAGGTGGATTTAAGAGCTTTTTCCATCACTGTCAAGCTTAGATTGTTTTAGATCACCTAAAAGTAATGAGGTGTAAAAGCCTTTATCTTTTTAGAGTTATGAAACTATTTTGTCTCTTTTTTATATTTCATTTGAATCATTAAAATAAAGGTTACTTTGAGTTGGTAGTGTGTGTGTGTGTGTGTGTGTGTGGGTGTGTGTGTGTGTGTGTGTGTATGTGTGGACATGGATTAGTTAAAGAATAAATACTATCTCTGGCATTTGGATGAACAGAGGACAACATTTGGTGACCTAGATTTGTGAAAGATAAGAGTCTTGATTAATTTTTAACATGTGTCCTCTGGACTGTGCATTTGAGCTGATTATGAAACATCATTTGGTCAAAATTTTTCTTCTGGCCTACTGGACTTGAGGACATAATGGGGCCAAATGATTTTGGCTGCATGGGTAATAACTCCAGTGCTGGATGAATTGGATTATTTAACACAAGTCCATGAGAAGCAAAAGTAATGAGCATGTCACAGTAGCAGTAATACATATAGCACAGTATTGTACAGTATCTGGTTGAAATGTAAATAATTTGCAATGTATATAAGTTGAAATGAAATGCAAGAAGCAGCACTTAATGTCATTGGCAACATGGTGAGATTTAAAGGGTAAAAAGTGTGTGTAAGTGTCATTACTTTGTCATAATCTGTGCAACACTAGATAAATATACCTTCTTCCCATATGTATTAAGCTAACTGGGTAGTTTGGATGCCTCTTTGTTGGAAGCAAAGACAGGTCACAACATCAATTTCTTAAAAAAACAAAAAAAACAAAACATGGTTTACACACTTTTTTTTATTAAAGCTACCAACATGTGTGTACAAAAGTGCCTAAAAAAACACACTTTTTGTGTAAGGTGTCAGGATTTACAAGAGATTTGGAACCACTGGGATTATCTCTGAAAAGCAACATATCTTCTAAGTACTGAGCTTACAAGAAAGCATTCCTTAGTCCACATAGTGAGCTAAATAGAATAAAAAAATGTGTCTCAAGTCATCATAAATGTGTGCTTTAAAGCAAAAAAAGAAGTTAGAAGTTAAATTCAAATGCAGAGATTGTGCACATCTATTTGACACTGATTATTCCTCTCTTTCTAACAGGCTCAGAACTGAATGAGGCAGTCTGCATTAGTATGTGAAACATCTCTCTCCTCAACTTTCTAAATTACACTCTGCTCTGCCCATTACTGCTAGCCCAATGGGAGTGAGGTTTGTTTAGCTCTGCTCCAATGGGAGTGGATGTTGTTTGAAGGCCTGCCATTCCAATCAAGGTTGTTGTTCAGCTGTTGTTGTCTTTTGGGGAACCTGGCCAGGCTCATCGCCAGGAGCACACATGTGCTTCATCACGCCTGTAATTGGATTTGATTTTGCGTTCCCCACTTTTTCCTTATGTTCAATTTGAAGAGTGAGCCAAAACATGGTATAGTAAACAGGAAGGGACTGCACGGTGATTAGTGATGTGGGGAGTGTGGGCACAAAGTTAATTAGTTCACTGTATGTGGTTATTGTGAGTTTAAAACTTGTGTTCTACTTGAGAGGTTAGAAGCGTTTGGTAAAAGGCTTTAAAAGATGGCTTTTGAGACCGGTGTTTTCTCCTCGTGTTCATGAGAGCGCATCTGTAAAACAGCAAGACTAAGCGAGAGAGTCGAGGCAGTTATATACGTGAGTAGCTGCATCGATTATGACATGCCCTTCCTCTCAAGGGGAGCTTAGGTCAGGCCATTTGTCTGACTGGAAAAGAGTGGAGGAAGTCTATTACTGTGGTGCCTTCGTGGACTGATGGCAGGCAGCAGAAGTGGCCGGGGCTGAGGCCTATGGGGACGACCCCTTCACCCCCACCACCAAACAGACAGGGAGAGAAAGATGGCGGGTGGATGAGACTAACCATGCTTTTAAACCCCATGGGTACCTTGAAGGTCAGGATATTACAGTGTCATATTTTATCTTAAGGATATGAACATGCAAAATGTGTGTGAGGGAGACAAAGACAGAGGGTTTATGGTAATAGTTTTCACCTTTTAATGTGTTACTGAGAAGGAAATAGAAATATCCTAGTGAAATGTAACATTGATTTTGTCCTCATTTATTTCAAAGTGAAAGTTACACGTTAAGACATTATGTCTGCTACTCTAAGAGCTCCTCTACTATAGAAAAATTGATGTTAAGAAGATAAAAAATAATGATACATCTACTAATAGAAAATTAATGTTCTGTCTCATTAAACATTTTGAGAGGCTTTCTCTGTTGATGACTGTCTGTGCTCGGCTGTCCTGTATCTGTGCCAGACATTCTGTTTTGACATTATCAGAAATATAAATGGTTCCTTTACCAAGCGTTACCATCTTATTTCTATTTTCGTACCAAATGTAGACTATTCAAATGTTTAGACGGAGCTTTTAGCTGCTTTGCAGTCAAGTAGAATCTTGCTTTTTTTAAGATTCTGTTTCAGAGACTCCCCATGAATGGGTTCCAGTAAAGAAAAGTGAGCTATGTTCATGCTTGTATCCCTGAACACAACCATCATTATTGAACATTAGTGTGTGCACCCAGTTATGTTTCAGTCAATGCCAGTTGGAGCTGCAGCTGATAAATATTACTTCACAGGAATCAGGATTAAACTAGATTTAGTCACTTTCTAGCTGCACTCAAGAGTCAGCTGTTAATGGAGTTTTTTTTTTATTATTTTTTTTTATTTGAAATATACAGATAAAGCCATTTAGAATAGCCAGCTGCTTCCTATGCTTCATTTTCCAGAATATTTTCTGCCATTTTTTTAAGCTGTAACACCACTGGCTTTTGGCCAAGGTCATTTGTCTGCATCTGTAAAATGTACACCTCACCTCAGCACTTTCATGTACAGTAGCTGCTGGATCATGAGGACGATCATGCACATTCAAACCCTATTATACTGCAATTTTCTGATAGAGCACCTTGCTTCTTAGCATTTATTTTGAGATTAACATACCACTGCTCCAGCACAAAATTAGCTCGAGAAATACCCAAAACATTGATCCTGCCTCCCAAACTCCTCAGATCCTAATCCACTTGAGCGCGGCATGTGCAGGAGATGCACAGATCCAAACAAGTCTTCATCTCATAATCCACAGCACCCAAAAGACATGCTTCCAGCCTCTGTGTCAGAGATCACGGGGTGTACCGAGGTCCCCCGTAAATGTCCCAGTGAGTCAAAGCTGCTTTGGCAACATGAGGTGAACCTACACAGCATTCAGCGGATTGTAATGTTGCTGTAGAGCAATGAACAATGGGTTTAATTTGTATGCAGTTCTGCTAAATAAAACTCAGTGCCAGACAAATCTGAAACATCTGCTGAGCAAAGGAATGCCAAGAGGGAGAATTCACTGCTGCTTAACTTGTAATATTCATGATATAGAAGCCAGATCCGCAAGTGTGATGTTATTGTAAAAAATAAAAAGGTTGTATATGGGGAAAAAGCTACTGTATGTTGTTGATGCAACAAAAAGGAGTAACTGAAATAGTTAGTTCAATGAAAATTGAAGATTTCATGTAAGCGTTTGAGTGTCGATTATTTGTATAAATGTATTAAAGTTAAAAAAAGAAATGACTACATTTATGAAGTTTTATAAATCCTTCTTTAATAACTTAGAAGTACAGATTAACTAAATATCACAAAAGTCCCCTGCCTGATATAGTGAGTTTTATAATACAACAAAGATTCTTTTACCGACTGGCAATTGCATTGTATTAACAAAACAGAAAAAAACTAAACAAATGGCAACAAATAGTTCATGGCACAATGGTTCAAATCGGTGCTTGCAGCACTTAAAGCAATCATCACCAGTCAAGCTTCTTGGTTTCCAAAAATTGCTTAGCTGCTTCCTTCCTGGCTGTGCAGATTCCGCCTCAAGCTAAGACAACAATCACTTTTTGCCTTCATTGTCATTGATCAGACTGGAGAATGTATTCCACTTTTTCTTCATTTGTAAAAAATATAACTTCAAAAACAGCCTAGCTATATTCCCCTGCTGTCATTCTGACATCCCACTGGCCTCATGCTGCTACCCATGCTACTTGAGTGGCAGCGGTTCACCCACAGCATTACGCTGCAATCTAAGTGTGCCATCAAATGACCGCTAGAACAAGATAGTTACGCAGGCAGTCATCAGAGCTGGTATGCAGCTGAGAACTCAATTGCACATTTTCGGCAAGTACACAGTCGTGTAGCATTGCTCTATATCATCACTGAATAAAATGTACCACATATGTTTAAAGAGTGGACATTTATGCTGTAGCTACGCAAATCCTGGAGCGCAAAGACTCCTGGAGTGTTAGCAGCATAAAGATGACTGTTTGAGCTCAGCAGCGTGTTAACTTGTGCTTTTTGTGGCTGATAAGAGCAAAATAAAGTAGGAGTCAACAAGTTTCTCATCAGGTTTTGAGCCAGTTCAACAACAGCTACGTCCTTGGCTTCCCCGCCATCTCGCTGTTAATGTTCCATGTGGGCTGCAGGCACAAGGCCAAAGAGATGAGTCCATTCTGAGCCCTTGACTCTCCGAACAACTGTCGGTGGCAGAAGTGAGATTGATTTTTCTTTGTCCCCTGGGTGGAGTGTGAGATTCAAGCGTAAACAAAGTCATTTTCATTGCAATTCTGAAAAGTTATGTTTCCTGGAAAGTAGTGGAATATTGAATAAATCTGTAGGCCTGTCTCTTGTTAAATTGCTACTGAGTCAAGTAAAGTGACGTGTTAGGAAAGAGTGCTGTTTTCACAATTTAAGAGACAGAGCATTTAAAGGTTTCGCTTGAGAAGGATTTTCTAAAGTCATTCTTTTCAAGTCAATGTCAGTGTGAGCTTTGTTACACAGACTATTCAAGAAGTGCATTATATATATATATATATATATATATATTATGGTTTAGAGGACATTCAAGGTGTAATGTTGAGTGTGGGAGTATGCATTAGTTTAGAGGCATCCAGCTCTGTAGGTAAGGATGAAGCAGGCATGCATTTCACTAACAACACCATAGTCTAGCACAGACAGTAAGTTGTTCTTATCTTTTTTTTTTTTTTGGAAAAATACCCTAGTTTTGCATGAAACTTTTTAACATTGTGCTTCACTCTCAGTATAAGATCTTCTGACAAAGATACACTTGCTCCGACATGGCAAAAATAACTATAGCAACACTGATAATAAGTTCTTACAGTTACCCAGGAGACTTTGCCAATGAATTTCCATTCAGATATTTCAGTCTGTTCTGATTGAATTTGATAAGGATTCAGCTCAACAGCACTCTGTAACATTAAAGATGTAATAAAAGGCATACACAAGCCTGTGTCCAAGATGTTGATTCCTTTTTTCCTTGAAAAGGAATGAGTTTCTTTCCTGTGAAACACACCAAGCCACCATAAAGCACCAAACACACACATACACACATTGTAACGCTGCCAGCTGATGCAGAAGTTGTTACCTGATGAGAATTTTCATATTTCTCTCCATTTTTTTAACACTCTGGAAAATTTTAAGGTGACCATAGAGAATACAGTGGGAAATATGAGATTGTTTAAAAATAGTGTGTATGTGTGTGTGTGTGTGTGTGTGTGAGAGAGAGAGAGAGTGTGTCTAGACTTGGGCTCTCATCTTGTCTGTAGCCAGCTTGTCATGGAACAGCTCCACTCAGCAGTACTGTAATAACCACTCATTCTCTTCCGATTCTTGCACACAGGCATACACACACATTTTTGCACACGCTCACTCATTCTGTCCATTCTGTTCCTCTGGCCAATGCTGAGTCATTATATATGGAGACCAAAGGAACAGACAAAGAGCTGACAACACCAGGTCTTTTGGCTTGCAGCAAAATGGTTGCATCAGTTGACAAAATGTACAGCTCGGCGGACGTGCCACTCATGGAGCATTTTCATTTTCTTATTTTGTTCTGCATTAAAATACAACAAGAAAGCATCTTGTCTTTCTTTGGGTGCGTTGTTGAGTCGAGTGAGTCAACTAGAAAAAAAATAAAATAAAAAAAAAATAAATAAATAAAATAAATAGAAGCAAACGCCATTTGCTTTATGGAAGCGACCCCACGAGTCAGCAGCTCCTTATCTCATCATTGATTGGTTGCTGGATTAGCCACCCGCTTTGACCAGTGTGTGGTATCGACAGGCTGCCTGTCACAGTTAAGAGTACCCTCCAAGCCAGTGAATAGATCTCAACTGAGTCATGGCAGGAGGGGGTATCGATGTCGACCTGGCAACCAGACGAGACCTTTGGCTGTTAACATTAGGTGTCATCCTCCGGGGGAGCTTTTATCAGCCGGTTTTAAGTGTATCTGGGATGCAGCAGTTGGTTCTGACACTGTAAAACTGTGACACATTGCTCATCAATCACTTCCAAATGAATATTGTTTAAGCTATTTCTTCCCAGGAGAAGTGCATTCATCACACTATTGAGTATATCACCCCCCTTAAAATTGGCAGTTGCATCCTGAATACCCTTGAGAAATGAGGATAATGCAATTTCTTCACCTGTGTGCACATTATCAGGGAATCCAAATAGCTTCAATGTCCAACTGACCCAATCTTCTTGCTGATTTATGTTTGCATGTCCCTACAGATCTCACCATACAGTAGCCAAACTACATGCAGTTGGACTATCTTCCAAAGCAGTGATGTATAGATTGATTACTGATGACACATAATGCATATGAAAAGTGGTGCTTGGGGAGGTGCTTGTTCATCCTTAAATCAACCAATAAAAACTTAATTTCTAACTCTATTAACATTGTGGGTGAAATAAGTAGGATGATCCCCAGACAATGCCTTAGAGCAAGAATGACAAATTCCAGCCTTCAGGGCCACAGCTCTGCAGGTTTTTAATGTTTCCTTTCTCCAAAATACCTGATTCATTTAAAACAGATCTCCCCAACAGCTTAAGTTCTGCACAGCCTGTATTTTGAAGCAGAGAAACATCTGAAACATTCAGGACAGTGGCCATTTAGGAATGGAAAGGATCATTTCTGCCCAAGAGCTATCTGAAAACATCATTTAAGACCACAAAGATTTCCTTAAATCCCATCTTTGTGTAACAGGTTTAGATAATTGCAAGTGTTTGCAAATAAACAAATGTTCGCATTTCAAGATTACATTCATGGCAAATTTTTGCTTAACAGATCATTTTGATGAGTCAAAGCTAATTTTTGGCACATGAATTAAATCAATCATTTGCTACTCAGGTTTATAATTATAACCATCAAACTCCAATCACTAGTGTTACATTGTAATCTGATGAAAGGTTGCATTTAACAAAAGTCTGAGATGAGCTGAGTTGCAACAGCAGAGCTGACAATCTGCAGAGGATGATTGGCCCGGATTATCATTCAAATCCATGTGCACATCCGTGGATGAGAGTCTGAAGATATTTATTTAGTTCTTGTTTCAGAAAGAAAGAAAAACCAAATAAACAAATGTGCTCTTTATATACAACACAAAATGCACCATTAGATGAATTTACACAAGATTCTTCAGGATCAGAATTAGTTTATAATCTTATTTTGTTGCTTGAAGAAGAGTATTTTGCTAGAATTGTGAAAAAGAAGTTAAATGTGTATGAATTTGAATTCTTATTGACATAATCTTTATTGCAAAACTGCAAATTGAGTGTGTTTATATTTCGATGCTGTAAGTGTGCATTTTAACTAAATTGCCTGCTTGTGTAAATCTGTATATGCGCACTTCTGCTCGTGCTATCAGCTCCTTACAATCAGCTCACAGGCTCTGCCTGCCTCCTGAATCACGCTGGGTCGGCGGGCCTCTCTGGTGCGCTGGTGCCAGTCTGGAGCTGCAGATAAAGTTCAGGCCTAAAGGAGAGAAGGCGGGCCGCACCCTGCTTCCCACTTAATCCACCCCCACTCTCTCTTATCCCCTCCCTTGTTCCCTCTCTCCATCTCGCTATCTCTCTCCTTGCTTACCACCTCTCAGCCCCGTGTCCTTCAATACACCACACTCCTTTTCATCGTGTTCTCTTCTCCCTTTTTTCCTCTCCTCCTGCTGCTTCCTTTTTCAGCCGTTTTCCCGCATCTTATTTCTACTTTTCCAACCGGACAAATTCCATGTGTTTTTTTCTGTCTTCAAACTTTCTCTCTCTAACTTCCCTCAGTCCTCTCTCTATCTGATGTTGATCACTGCAGATGATGAAGCACCATGTCCCTTGATAATTGCTGAACTGAAGTGGATTTCAAATAGATGGTAAATCCACCGAGAGGTTTTGCTCTCTACTTTTTGAATGTTATTATTCTGAAATCATTTGAATTATCCTATGCTTTTGCATATTATGCAAAGCACAAAAAGTGCTGCAGTTAAAGAAATTAATCCTAAAATCTTAGATGTGCATTAATTTATAAACTATATATTTTGCCTGTCCTTTGAAGAGAGGCTTTTTGATCTGTCATCAAAAGGTTATGAACAGATACTGGAATAAAGGTTCTTATGGAGCTATCATTGCACTTGCTAAATGTCTTTAGGTGTGTTGTACTGTTGCTTATGCTACATGTGTGAAGACTCTGAGAGCTTCTAGCTCCAAACAAAATGGATAGATGCACAGCTTGTATTAAATATGACTCACCTATCGGTAGAGTAAAGAAAACTGGAGTGATGGAAGATTCTTTACTCAGCAAATACAAAAGAAAAATGTATTTGCCATTGCAGCATTGAGCACAACTTTTGTGGATTGAAAGCCACTGTTTTTGAAAAACAAATAACAAAGAGCCTTTAGAGATAAGTCAGACTTCTTTTTAACTAAAATCCTTGGCAGTTGTCGCATATTTCTGTGCCAGCAGGTCTAACACAAAAACAACTAGCTTATTCAGCTTGTTTGTTCTGAAATAGTACAAAAGCTACCTGACCAGCATGTTTTCACTCATCACTTTAATTTGAAGCATGTATCGCACCAGATTCCAGCTTTTTCTCTACACACTGATTAGGTGCACTGTTATCATCACATACGATTCTGTCACAACTGAAGTCTACGCATCACAAGTCAGAGCAAGCACAGTGGCTGAAAGGCAAGCTGCCGCCATCTTGGTATCTCTTTTGTTCACTCTTTCCACTGGTCTATTACCTAAACTGTCCGGACGGCATGCATGACCTGTATGTTCCTGCCGCACATTGCAGCTGTGTTCCTGTCTTTTAGTTTGGTTATGAAAGATAAACGTTTGAACATTTAGAAATCGTTATGAAATTTGGCACGTGTCACATCATAATGAATCAGTTACATGGGGAATTGGCTCCCTTCTCTTTTCTTTGCCAGCCTGCTTTAGATCTACAAGAACAGGATTATTTTATTTTACAGGCTAAAATCAATGGAACCCTTTGAAGTTCACAGAGGTGTATCTGGGTCAATTCAGGCATTTGCTTTGTGTTAAATGTACAAAATTTCTCGAGCATGCCATTAGATTGAAAGTGCCAGCAGTTCATACAGAAATCTGAAACAACAGCAGGCTCTCGCTTAATCGGTCATTACCAGGTGTTAAAACTAAGTAAATACAACACAGAAACAAATATATTGTCATTATCTAACTAAAACAAAGCCAAAATGTGTGTGAAGAACCTATGTATGAAATCTAACCACAACCAATGATTCTGTTACCTTTACTGGGATTAACTTAAAGCATCTGTGATGTTTTCTATGTGACATCACAGTTTCTTGCAGTGTTTTTGGACAGATTCTGTCCCACTTTACAACACCGGTTCAGTTCATCAAGGTTTGTTACCTTTATTTTTTGCACTGTTCTGGCAGCACTGAGTTCAGAGTTCACTCTTGCAATCCAACGTCAGACACTGTTTGGCAGCAGTAATGTACTGAGATAAAGTTATTTCCAATTGCCAAACAGGCCCTTAACCATCATTTTAAGACTTAGTAACGATCAGGACTTTGTTTTTATTGTTTCCACATTTGTCAAACCTTGACTTAAAAAGAAGATGTTGTTCATTTTTCACTGCTGCACATTAATTTGTTATTGCAAAATAAGCAGAAGGGGAGCCAATCAGCAAAAGAAACCAGGTGTGATGAACAGGAAGCGAACGTTAAACAATACAGAAAGGGATAAACCTAAAAAATAAAGCAGGAAACAAGACAAGCAACTAACAGACGAAAATCCAACAAAAAACTCAAACCAAAACCTGAACTCATCACAAACGACAGCTACCACAAACCCTTTGAACCTTTGTCCAGCATCATCAGACTGGGAAAATGTTGACTAATGCTAATAGTTAATAGCATTCCAGCTAACTTCACCTGTACCTCGTGTGTAGGACCTGTTTAGTATGAATTAATGTACTTAAAAACCTGCAAGTTAGCATTGCTGTTGTGTGTGAGTTAGCATTTAGCTCTACCGTAAGCACTGGAGATCCTCATTTGCCAAGTCATCAGTTCCCCTGATCCAATTAGCATTTTCTTCGTTTAATGTTATATTTATGTGCAATGATGTCATAGCTTTGGGCATACAGCNTTCGTTTAATGTTATATTTATGTGCAATGTCATAGCTTTGGGCATACAGTAAACTCAATAATGCATGGGATTCAGACTAAGAATGCAGCTTTAACAGATGGTGAGTCACATTCTTCTCAGGATGTGTATTAAAAACTTTGAGTCAGTTGTTGACGTTTGTTGAGGAAGAAGGTTTATGTGACATCAGTCTGGGACGTATCAGTGGGATTTACCGTCCCTTTCCTGCTCATTCTTCTGCTTATATACACTGCTGTGGCTACTTATCTAGGCAGTGATGATCTTCATTATCAAATTTCGCTCAGCACTGTGTCATTCCCCCTGATAGAAGTGCTCGCATTTCATGCAGGACAGGAACATCTTTTCTCTTCTTCTGTTCCCTTTCTTTACATTTCAGTTTCTCTTTTCCGTCAGTCTTTCTACGTTTCTGTCAGCGCAGGAGGCAAAGAGGGGAAGTGAAGCGGACAAGAACTATATCCCCTGTGAAAGACAGGTCTGGATAAATAAAGAAGAAGTATACTCAGCCCTACCCGAGAGAGAAAGCTGGAGGGAAGCAAGGAAAGGATTTTTATTTATTTCTTTTTTTTCTTTAGGCAGCTGTCAGACTTTGAGAGGACAATGAACATGGGAGACGAAAAGTAAAAAAGAAAAAAAAATGAAGAAAAAAGTTGAGGTGAGGGGATGGGTGATAATGAGAGATGGGGCACATAGTCAGTGTTGGTGAAGGAGGTGAGGATGGATGCAACATGGCATGTGGAGGCATAAATAGAGACATTGAGAGCAGTCTGGGTGATGTGTTGCAGTGTGGGTGTGTTGCTTGGCAGAATGGACATATGATCACTGCTTTAAAGAGAAGATCTCATATTAAAATGGAGAAACACTTAATTCAGTCTGTGACAGTAAACAAACACATCAATCCCACAGGGTTTGTAATTGAAAGTTTTTTTTTTTTTAATTTGTTTGTTTTTGTGTGATCAAAAACATCACCCAAGAATGGCTGCTTTTCATGGGCTGAGAGAGGTTTTTTTTTATTAATTAGCTTTAAAAGAAGGTATCTCAAACTCAGCGATTATTTCCTCAAACCCGCAGAGGGGCTCAGAAGCATTTAATGAATGTGGAAACACAATTTCAAAAGGTTTTCCACTGAAAGACATAATGTGTCAAATTAGCAATACTTTAATGGGCCCTAATTTACTTCACGCTGTCAACACTTGGATGTATTTTCCCCAAGTCTATTCAAAATTGAAATCTTGAAGGCGGAGAATTAAATTTGAGGGCACTGTTGTACCTGCAAGTGTGTGTCTTGATCTGATTTAATTCAGGTAACTCTCTGAAATGAGCATCACGGTGCCTCTGCTCTGTTATGTTTGGGCAAATCAAACACTACAATATTTTTGTAGACTGTGGCATCAGAAAGATATCTGAATTTAGAGCTTTTTTTTTTCTTCCTAGAAGAAAGATTTTCTGCAAGCCACTCCAGGACAGTCAGATATAATCTAAGAGCATCTATTGTGTCTTTTGCACATTTTTCCTTAATGGTTGTATATATATCAGTTTCATTGCCATTAGTTTTATGTGTGACATGCTTTATCTACATTCCTGAAAAGGTACATCAGCATATATAGATCAAGCTCGTCTTTTAACCATTAAAAACTTTAAGTGGACAGTCTTCTGTTTGATCTGTATCTAGTTTAAGAATTGAACTTGTGTTGTGGCTTTAATCTATCTTTTTACGTCTTTTAAATAAATTGTTTGCTTATTGGAAGCTTGTAGGACGACAATCAAGCTTTCAACTTGGCTGAGTTTTTTTTTTTTTTTCAAGTTCTTTGGCTGCCATTTTTCTTTCTTCAAATGAGATGTTTTGGCATAAACATCATGTTCTAGACTTTGGCAAAGCAAGATTCCCTTTGTACGGCATTACTTTTCTTAACAAATACAGTGCAGTCTTGTCTTTTTGTCCCTAGGATTTCTTCCACTGATCCATTGCTTTCAACATAATTGTGAACTGCATGTTGATTTTCAAGAATGATTTTCCTTTTAAAAAAAAGCCACTACATTTGCACGTCTTCTGACTATATTCATGTGTGCATGCGTGTGTTGCACAACAACATGCTACTGTTTGAATTATTTTGTTTTAAATCTCATTTTTCCTCATTTTGTTTAGGCTTGTTGGACTGATGAGAGTGACAAGCCTTACTGCTTTTTTATTCCATTTGTGTGTTACTGTGTCCATAAAATACAGAGTGGGTGAGGGGTGTTGCGCTTTTAACCTTTCTTTCTGTCCATTTCTGTTGTACAGGGGCTTTCAAATGATGCTCTAAACAACTAGTGCTTTTCCATTTTCTAAGTCAAAGTGCTCACCATTACTTATTAGTTGAAAGCACGACTCAAAGTCGAGTCAAGGAAATAACACTTCAATCAATCCAGATATCACAGGTTTGTTGGTAGCAGTTTTTTCCACTTAATAACTTTATTTTATGTCATTTATTTATTTAATTTTTTGCAACTTTAACACAATTTATGAGTAAGCACAAATAATTTAGAGAAATTAGTTTGCAGACATAATAATCCTGTTTCCTATATTGTGCATGTGAGAAAGGCCAGAGACGTTGTAAACAGTTTGAAGGGTTAACCTTTAACTGAATGAAAAAGTTTATGGTGATATAGCCTTTTTAGAATGCGATAATAGTTAACACCACTCAGCAATAAATAATATTTTCCTACAGAAAATATGCCTAAAGTGTGCCTGATGAAAGGGGTAGGTCTTGTCTACTATATTTAATGTCAGTCATAAAGGTGGTCCTTGAAGAGCTTTATATTTTTTGAGGTGNAAAGGTGGTCCTTGAAGAGCTTTATATTTATTGAGNNNNGTAGGTGATGTAAAAAGTAATGTAAATATTATATACCCTGTAGCTAAGAACATATCACCAACATACAGTTCTATGTATATGTATCCTTATCTTACGTTTCCAAACAATTGCTGCAGCATACGCACGTATCCTGGATGTGTAGTAGCATCTCTGTGAGAAGGTCAGGTCTCCTCTCATTTACGTTTCAGATCTGATCTTTGTTGGATATTCATGACACATGTTCACATGATGATTTCGCTGATTCAGTCTCTCTTTTACTCTAAGGCATCTCATCATGTCATTGAAACACAAAGGTGAGACACATGCAGATATACATAATTAGCATTATCTTTTCAGTCTAAGAACAAATTGAGCAATTAAAACTCAATCAAGGAATCAACCTTTTTATACTTCCCACCTATACAGGATTTTCTTCCTTGTGAAGGACGTGTAGTTCACATAAAGATGTAAGCAGCCCGCTGACACAAACACACAGTCTAGAGTTGTAGGCCTGCACCTGCAGCGTCAGCTTTCTCTGCCTCGATTCCTGTCTTCTCCTTGATACCGAGCCCTAAGAACAAGGAGAG
This sequence comes from Melanotaenia duboulayi, assembly GCA_026261665.1. Lineage (NCBI taxonomy): Eukaryota > Metazoa > Chordata > Actinopteri > Atheriniformes > Melanotaeniidae > Melanotaenia > Melanotaenia duboulayi. Next base: position 11,187,401 of record CM047991.1, on the reverse strand, counting down.
GAAATAGAGAGGGAGAGGAGATAATGAAATAAATACGCAGCCTGGCACCACTTCAAAGAGTGAGGGAGAGCCTGATCTACTCCACTGCAGCTAGAGATGGAAAAGATGTTGCATAAAGAGAGTCGATTGGGAGATAACAGAAACCCCCACCTCCACAGTCCCACCAAAATACATAAACTGTGACAGCTCTTACCTGCATTTTGTGGAAAATGATCTCTCGTTAAATGCTTGGGAATAAATAATTTTTTGTCATATTACACTATATAACAGCGTATTCTCCTGTCCAATATCATTTAAGATATTTTACACCAGACATCTCTAACTTAAATCTCTAATTTATCCTTCAAAAATACCACAAAGTTTTTCTGAGGTAATATACTGTAGTGTGCTAAATTGACCCACCTTTTACTTCATTATGTATTGCCAGAAAAAGTGTAAATACTTTCAGCAATTGTACTTGCAAAAATAAATATACGGTATATAAGTGAAAACAGAGTTCATGCAACTGTAATAAACTTGGAAGTCAGGATTTAGCTAAAGAACATCTTTATTCTCCATGCTCTATAATTTCTTTAAGAAATCTCCAGTAATTGTTCTCCAGGCTTCTTCGAGGGCTTTCCAAAGCTCTTCTTTAGATGTTGGCTGCGCTTTGTTCTTTATGCTCTCCAGATTACCTCACACTGCTTCAGTAATGTTGAGGCCTGGGTTTAGAGGGGAATGCAGAGCTCGTTGCCACAGATTTTTCTGAATAACTTGGCATCACTAAGCCTTTTCTTCCTGTTTCTCTTCCTTAAGATTGTCAGCCACCTATGGAAGCCAGTTTATAAGGCTTCAGTGATCATTAGATGGATCAGCTGAAGGACTAGATACATCTGATGGATTACCAATTACTTCAGGAATCACTTTTGGATTCTGCTCATAAACTGCTGTTTAATTTTATTATTTATATATTTATTTAGATCTGATATATTTTTTGTCATCGTTTGAATAGTTACCTTAATTTTTAACAGGGGTTTACAGCACATCATGGCTCTTTCTATTATAACTTGGCATTTTTTTATTAATACATCAGTAATGGAAACATGTCTTTGTGACAGGTTTGTAGCTTTTTTTGTTGTAAATGTGTGTAGATCCCATTTAAAATTTCCCTATACTTAGTTGTCTGCTATGTGTGGACACAACACTCATTCATCCCTTCAAGTAGCTAACTTTTTATTATTTTCTTTTATTCTTGAATGATTCATAGCGCTTTTCATACAAATAAATGCAGCAGAGAGTGCTTTACAAAATGTAAAAGCAAAGAAAAAAAAAACAGGAGAATAGAAGATTGTGCTTAGCAAAAATGCCTCTGAAAATGTGTAGAAAAATAGCCGATGTCCAAAAAAAAACTTTGGAAGAACTTCTGAAAACCTGAAGAACTGTTGCTCAAGAGATTAAATGTAAGTTCGGCTCTTTAGAAGAAACATATTTAGAAGTGTGACGCAATACTATTGCAGTATTGTACTTGGCCAAGTCATAACGTACACCAGCAATCACGCAGCCTCGTGCCATCACACTTCTATCTCCATATTTTAACAGTTAAGATGCATTCAGTGCTGCAGTTCTTGCCCAAATTTATCTTGGTGTAATTTAACAAAAATAAATATTCTCCCATTCTCCTACTTGTTTTTGTATTCTTTAACCAGATTTAATCTCAGAGGTTTTGCACAAGAGATTTTACATCTTCTTTTGTGTGGACTCCCTTCTATGCAGTGTCCTTCACATTCTCTGAGCAGATCCAGAAACTCTGATTTCTACTGATAACACCTGAGCCTGTTTTTCACAGCTATATTGTGCAGCTAGCGTGTTGTACACGGCTTGTTCTCTACCCTCTGATTACTTCTGCAACTGTGTCTCCACAGAATTTCATTCGGTCACCCTCCTTCTGCTATTATTACTTTTGTAATTTCTCACCATGTGTGGAGCCATGATGCCATGAAGAGCAGTTTGTAGGTCTAATATTTAAAAACTTTTCACATTTCATTTTAGAAGCATGTTAGGCTAGTTGGAGCTCAAAGTATGCAGGTTTATGTAAGTTATTTGTGAAATATGTCTTTGCTTCTAAACTTTAACACAATGTAATTCAGTGTGATGCAAATCTGAATGAGTTGGCATTTTGGTGATAAAGTTTTTGGAATTTACTCATTTCTGTATCCTATACAAATGTCAAAACTAGGCAAGCTATGATTCAGGTTTATTTTTGGTGTTTTACAAGCAAAAGCTTTTATGACACTACATTTATTATAGCTTGCACATCCAGTATTCATGTAATGTGCATGCAGGCAGAGCATAGGCCCATTTAAATATATTCTCAGAAGTGGAGAAGACCACAAGTGTGTGTGAATGTAGTTGTTAGGACAGCTGTTCTTGCTGTGTTACGAAGGTTTACGTTCACATTACAGAGTTGTGCATACGTTTACACTTTCAAACACAGTTGGTACACACTCAGTTTTAGCATAAACAATTGTGTTTTATTCATTGATATTTTTGAGGAAAAAGTGGCTGCGTGTGGATGGATTTTCCATCAAGCATGCACATACGAATCTTGTCATGCATTCTACACATTACCTGTCTAACATGCACCTGCACGCACATACAGATACATGATGCCCTTTTCATGCCATTTTTCCTCATTTAACTGTAATATTTTTGTTGACAAAGACAATAAATACCAGCTTTTTATTTCTCCTCCTGAGTCCACAATTACATTTAGACCACTAATGTTTTGAGCAACATTTTGTTTTTTCATTATTATTAATTTAATTTTAATGTGTGCCTCTATACCGCCATTAGCTGCTCAATTATGAGGTTGTCTTAAAAGCTGCTACACCTATAAACAGCTATGAAGGAAGTAATTTAAAACTAATCAGTCCTTTGTACTCAAGATTTACTTAAATAACACTTTTAGATAAGAAATTAAACTATAGTATTATTTTATCTGTAAAGTGCCATTACTTAATTGTATGGTTATTCACGTACACCTTTTTTTTCCCCTTTTTTGATCTTTTTTGGTGAAAATTACTTTTTTTTTTCCTCAAGCTCAAAAGGTCTTTTCATATTAATTAAAATTGATTTTTTTTATTCATTGTTTTTATAATCTGTGGTTGAGAAGAACTTTCCATTTTAATAAAGCTGCAATTTTAAATGACCTTTTTTCACATATTATTTTTTAGTTCTTATATTATTTTTTTTTTCTATTCATCTAAATTGTTTTAGTATATTTATATTTTAGCATTTTTAGCTCTTTTATCAAAGAGGAACTGGCATGACTCTTTTCAGTAAAGTCCCTTAACTCTTATGTTAAGTCCATACGAAGGATCTTCTTTTTTTTTTTTTTTTTACTTTTCATCCACATGGAAACACAGTGGGTTATCAGGAAAGCTAGCTGAGATCCACATGTCTAAATCAGTGGTTCTGAAGCTGGGGGTTGGGACTCCATGGGGGAATTTTTACCAGGGCTGTCAAAATTATAGCGTTAATGAGGAGATAAATCTTCAAAAAGATAAATGGTCCGTATTTATATAGCGCTTTACTGTACCTATTTAAACTCAAAAATTATGTTTTAATACACTAACACAATTAATCACCATCATTAATCATCATGTGGGGGTCACAAACATAAATGTTTGTTATCTCGGGGGTCATAGCTCAAGAAATTTAAGAACCACTGATCTAAATGACACCATAACGTCATTTCTGTTCCTCCTCCTGAAAACAAGTGGATTTGGTTAAAATATGTTCTGACTGTTACATTCCTAGATATTTGCAGTGGAAAGTAAAGTAGTGGATGTCATGGACTGCACACATACAAAAAGCTACGACTCATAAAGAAGCAAACAAACAAATAAATAAAACTTTGACAAACCATTATGTCTTCGAGCATGACATCACCTTTCAGCTGGCCATGTTCAAGCTAGAATCAAATCCAAAATATGAACTGTGCGATGACCGGACACAACAATGTTTACTCTAAAAGGTGTTTATAGGTCTAACTCCAACACAACACAGACATCTGAAATATTTTTTATGACTGTGTTGCTAGCCAAGAAAAACACACAGCATTCCCTGGTCCAAGATCACTGAGCCTTTAGAGAAGCTAAAAATGTTTGGTTGCAAGGGCAACCACATATGTTTTCTTGGAGACATTTCCAAAGCAAAAAACAAAATTCTGTGTTCTGGGAAGTAGTGGTGGATCACTAATTCCTTGAGGTGTGAAGTGTTCTGCTTCTAAAAGGTTGCAGTGGATAACATGCGGGGGGTGCACTGCCTGGCAAATTTGACCATGCAAGGAAATCCGGGAACTGTGACCACAGTTGCTGGAAAAAATTCTGAAAAGCTACAAGTCTGCTGGGTAAATTGAGCTGCTTCTAAATAAAAAACACTAAAATATGCATCAACACGTTTTCTTAAAGCGCTGGGTAACGTTTAAAGTAATAATCCATCATTGTAACTGCAAATAAGCCAGAAAACATAAGAAAATGGGCCTTTTGAGCTTTTGTATTCTATATCCAAATCCTTATAGGACACCCTTCTACATCTCATATATACACACGCAAACCCGGAAAGAATGTTTTTTTGCAGTATATACTTAGAAACTTTTAGACACATTAATTAATTTTATGTGCAAAGAAATGAGATGGTCTTCCTTGCTTTCAGTTCAGATAAAAATAACTGTATACACACGTCTGGATCTCCAGAATCTGTCCACACACTCAACAGATGGTGACATTTAGGTTTTTTATTTATTTTTTCTACCACCATGACAACAAGGTTAAGGGTGTGAATATGGCTGAGCGGGTGTGTTGAGGTTTGTAGGGTCAGACCTGACACATGCTTTAGCATCTGTTCATTTATAAAGTATGAATACATGTTTACAGTTAAAGATGGAAAGAATTTAGCTTCTATATGTGATATCACTGGAAAGTACAAATGCTGTCACAGCACAGGTTTATGCACAATGGATGGCATCAGTAGTGTTGCATTGAGTGTGAGCCACAGTGCAGCATTGCAGAGCATAAAAAATATATTTTAAGGAGGATTTGGTAGTTTAGATCTCCAACAAGCATCACCACAAGGGGGTAAAGTTTTACCAGATGAGATATAGTTTTCTGCTACTATTCAAGAGTCATTATGCATTTACTTGTTCCTATGGACTGAATAATTTATCCAGAAATGTCACTGACGGAAAGGTTTAAAGACAATTAGCAGTGTAAGAAGTCATTTCAGTATAATTAGTATTTGCATAGAAAATACACATGCATGCAAGTCTGTTTAGTTCTTTCTAGTCAGCCTAGTAATGAAGCTCAAAAAACAATACTTCATTGGTTCTGTTGCCACTGTTTTTTTTTTTGTTACTGAAAAATTATCAAATGATAATAAGATACCCTTATTTTGATAATAATGATATTGCATCGTCATCCTATATGTTTAAATATGTCCAGGTAAAATTAAATGATTAGCTCAGGTTTTAGCACTAGAATTGTAACAAAAAAATAAACACTAAGAGGTTCATTGCTACAGCATGCCCTGCATCCACATCATTAACATCACTTTGTGCCTATAAGAAAAACTGCACCAATATTCACTCTTGATTTGCTTCTTTTTGTTCCATCATTTTTCAACATCTTTTCAGCAGAAAGTGGTTTCCTGTTAGCAAGAGTGGCGGCCAGGAAAATGTTTGTTTTCAAAGAGTTTCTGCCATTATTCTGATTTCTGCTAACTTTGACTTATCTCTGCCATATTTCAGTGGAATACCACATTTTTTTAACCACTAGATGAGGTTTTATTTTTGCTTCCTTTGAGTTATATGTGCTCTGTTAGCAATTTCTTCATTAGCTTTTTCTGCTTTCTCCACTTCTGCTTCCTTTACTCTTCCACTTTTTTTCCTAACTCCTCATCTAGTGG
>CM047991.1:11151525-11164082 GCA_026261665.1 Melanotaenia duboulayi | reverse complement strand
TGGGGTTTTACGCGGTGTGGAGGATCTAGTCATTTGTTTTCTTTTCTTGTGCGCATGATTGGGCACTGTTATTTTGAAGGAGCTTCCGGTGGAGCGTGGTGCCTTCGGGTGAGTTCACTACATGCTGGTGATGGGCTTTGGAGCGGTTGTGGCGATGGCTCCTGCGGGAGTGTGTGTGAGTAAAGGTGAACATGATCTGAACGCGAAGTTGCAGCTTTATAGGGTGCTCTGGCCTAGGGGCGACCCTGCGTGAGGTGGAGGACCTCCTTCTCATGGGTTGAGAAGGCACTGCAGGTTGAGTACCTGTTGTCCTCCCTTGGGATGCCGACACTAGTTCTGACATCCTGGTGAAGGTGTAGACGGTGCGGATGTGTGAAGGCTGCATATGTTCAGGCGCTCTCCTTTATTAAAGCCCTTTTAGCTGCTCAATTGTGTGTGTGTGGTGAGCCTGTCAATTGAAGCATGGTGGGGGTGCAATCGCCGTCGGCCTCCTTTCGGTTGTGGTGGCCAAGAGGGTTCGCTTGTGTGTGGAGTGCGTGACTGATTTGTTTTCCCTCACCTTCGGAGGGAGAGGCGAGACTTGGCGTCTTGTCCCCCCCTCATTTGTGGTGTGGTAGTGTTGTTTTGTGTGCCAGCTGTGCGGAGTGGTAGCCACTGGGCAGTTGGACTATTCGAGAGTAAGTAGCGGGATGAGTCCTGCCTGATTGATGTCCCTGGTCGGGGACGGTAGGATAGTCCTGGATTGGCACAGGCTGGGTTGGGAGCAACACTGCCACTTGTGTTCGTGTGTTTATTTTGTTTTGTTGTGTTTTTTTTTTTGTTGTGCCAAAATCCTTGTGAGGATTTTGACACTTTAGGGGGGATGTGTTACAGCCCTGCTTGTCGAAGACAAGCTATGGCCGGTTGTGTGTGATTAGGGGGGGGCAGAGCGCTGCCCATAGTGGCCAGGGCCAGCGCCTTTGTCCCCACCCCTGTGTGACTGGCACCCCTCTGGAACAGTCAGGCTGCAGCCTATGGGGAAGCTCCGGCTGAAAAGGCTGCAACCGAGGCAGGTCTGGAGGGGGAGATGCCAGAAAGGCTCAGGCCGCTCTCCCCCTCATGTTGTGCATCGGGTGTGTGCGGGTGTCGCGACACCCTTTTGTGTCACTGGGTGTTTTAGGAGTTTAGTTCTACGTGATTACTTTAAGTCTGTGTGTTTGTGTTAGAGCTGGGCTAGGTTAGCATGTTATGTTGTGACAACGGTCACTTTAGTTTAGGCATCTGCTGCTTTTGTTTGGTTTTTAGTTTTACCACCGAGTGGCGGTTGTGTTTCGTTTGCACTCGGTGTGTGTTTGGTATTGGGTTTTGTTTGTTTCTTTCTGCAGGTTCGCTAACCCCAGCTCATCTTTTATTTTACAGGTTGTCATTCACTGTCACGGGAAATGTAAATAAATGGGCTTTTATTTTTACCACCTGTCCACACCATGTTTTATTTTACTTTGTTACACCCTTCCTCGTACCCCTGAAAGGTGGGTCGTAACAACAACTGGCTAGAAAGATGAACAACCGGGCTTCTACAAATAAATATCTTCATTATTGACACATTTTCCTGTTACAAAGTAATTACGACTCCACAGGTCACTGTGCAAGCTAAAATTTTATACCAGTTGACATTTAATAACATTTAAATTACAATTTGCATGTTTTTGGACTGAGAGAGTAAAGGTAAAGAACTGGAAAACATATGTATGTAAAGCTTGTGACAAAGAGACTGCCTTTACTCCTCACAATGCACCCATTCCAATGTTCTTCCCATGCCACATGATTTTAAATATGAAAATGATTTATATGATGATAAAATTCATTATATTTTTGCAAGTTCTGTGCTTTTGATACGACTCTTGATAACTGGACATAATCTAACAACATGTACAGGAAGTTACACATTCATGTTTTGAAGTCTCAAGCTGTTGTGTGACTCAATACCAAGTCTGTTTGAAAGACAGGAAGGAAATAACAATCTCGACAGATGCCAATCAACAGCCTGACCACAGACACACATCATGCCTCCCAGACTGTGTTTGACAAAGAAACAAATCTGCCACTGTGGATCACCCTCTGTCCTTCACAATATATTGTCATGTCATCACACATTTCCATAGCAATGGCCTCTGTGATACTATCACTAACAAACTTTCTGTTTTTGTGACTAAATCCTGACCTTTATTTTTCAACTCCTATGTAAACACAGCAAAAACATTCTAACACTGGACCATTATCTTGTCTCAATTTGGGAGATTATTATATTTGTTTGCCATCCTCTTGATGTAGAAAAAAAATATTGCCAATACAATTCTCTAAATTTCAATAAGTCTTGCTTTGAAAGTGTACTTTTGTCCCCATTTATGAGCCAATTGTTTATGCATTCTTCAAGAAGATATACTAAAAGAGCCATGAGTATAATCATCTATTATGGAAAAATTTGTAAATTGTTACTCATCTAGTTATCATTTTATTACAGCCACATGGTACAGTAAATCACCAAAACAGCTAAAGAAAGATCATAAGTCTAAGCACGCACACTGATAATATCAATGTGCACATAAAAAATACACTTTTTTACATCATGATAAACTTTGTTTTCACTCTTTAATTTATTTCATATCTAGTATTTCTATTTGGTAATAAAGCTTTTACTCATACGTGCACTCATGTGGCCTGCATAACAGAGCACTGCTACTGTCACTGTGATGGATGTTGGTAGCCCCACTGTTCTCTTTTCTATGATGTGATTGAGAGCCACAGGATATAAAGGTTTAGAGCTGTGATTTGAACCAGGATACAAAGCACCTTTTTGTCTCACCTTGTGTTTTTCCCTCCTTTTGTCAATAGTCTTTAATCCACCAAAGCTGAAAATTTCACTTTTTACATCTTGTGCTCATATTTTCTTAAGCAAGGTTGTAAAGACACAAGGATATCCCACTGCGTGAGAAATATCTCAATACTGAATATGAAGCCGACATCCTTGTTCTCAATATTTCATCAATCATTGAAAATTACACCATCCTGTTTGTATTAGCTCATCCTTCATGCTGCAATAGCTTCCATCGTTGTCTTTTAATTTAATTACTTGGCTTGTACGCCTAAATTCTGGACTGGAAGTGGATGCTTGCTTCCTACTTAGAGGCTTTTTTTTTTTTTTACATTTTTTTCTCCTTCTAATGACAAGGAAGTTTGCTATACTGAGGAGTGACACTGCAATTTCTGCTTTACATAGTTTTACATTGTGGCAAACTTGAGTGTCAAATTAAAAACACTAACGTCTGTGAAATATTGAGAATTAGCTGCTAACTAACCTTGGAGGTGGTGTTATGTTCTATAGATCTATAGGCCAAAGCCCATAAGATTAGAGGCTAACCTTGTTACATACTTGGCAAAAAAAGAGAAATTTATTTATTTTCTCGAGGTGGCAAGAATGAGAACAAAGTTTATTCTGGTCTGGTTATTTTATACCTCACTAGAAACTTTATTCATGGTCATCCATGGTTGCTTGAGGGTTTACATGAAGTGCTGTCCATGTTTTTGCATGCCTTACATGTGTTGTATAGATTTTTGTACTCGCTCACCACCTGAAGTAGCTGTTATCTATTCAACCTTGTTGAAACCTTCGTTTAAGCGTAAAAGTGGACATGGCAACTTTCTGCTTCACGCTTTTCTGCATTGACCACATCCACTTCAAATTTCTGACATATCACATAATCATTCTTGGACACCATACAAAAACAACTCTGAATGATGTGCTGAGAACAATGTGCGAGAATTCCTAAAACAACACTATGAAAACAAAATGACACCATTTTGTTTTTGCTGCCTTAAATTAAATAAATAAATAAATACATTTCAGAGAGTGTAAATATTAGTACATGGACTTTGGGCTTTTGTGATTTTATAGCCTTAATTCTCTCCCAGAGGAAACTGCTCATGAACAACTTGACTTGCTTTATTTGTCCAGGCTTTCCTTCCACTATGTAGTAACGTCACCATGAGACACATTTACTTAATGTGTGTAACACCACCTCGCACTGCAAGATATTTTACCAACCGTCAGGTGAACAGAATTTGTTTTTTTTTGTGTTTTTCTTTGTTTACTAATATGCAGCCAAAAAATAAATAAATAAATAAATATATACATTAAAAAAAAAAGAAATCAGCAATGAATAAGCTGTTGCAGTCTCCACTGCCCCCAATACATGTACAACCATGACACTTTCGGCTCATGGTTGTAAAGTCTACTAGCAGTGTTTACAGAGGATAGAGAGCAAGGAAGGTCAGAGATGTGTTTGATTTGCAGTTTCCTGTCAGCCATTTTTCTTTATGACTAATGCACACTAGTTACAGGACACCAATCATCAGTGAGAGAAAATTCATTTAGATCAGTGGTTCCCCAACTTATTTTCCCTTCATGCAAATACTAAAAAGCCATGAACCCCCTGCCCTACCCGGGGCTGAAGCCATAATTGGTTTTATGCTTTCAAAAGTCAGATTTTCACCATAAATAATGTATTCTGTCTGAGTCCGTCAATAAAGCCAAAGTTAATAACATATAGCCTTATTTTTTTTCTTAAAATAAGAACAATTTGTGGACATTAACTGCAATGGCTCTAAAAGTTCAAAGCTATAGGCCCCACTGTACTCTTTGGTGGACAACCTTGTGGGGGTCCAGGACCCCAGGTTAGTAACTACTGATTTAGATGATGGTTTGTTTCCATTTCTACAGTCATCCAGTATCTCACTTTACACTAAAATCTTAACTCTTGGATACACACAAAATAAGAATTCCTTTGGATTTTTCTGATTCTGAAAGGTTTTATAATGACAATATTTCAGATAATCAATTCATATGACAGGAAGTCCTCCTGCCCCTTGTTGGATGTTCATTTGAGGCATTCCAGTCCATTATTTTTAACAATACACCAACCGTTATTTCTTGACATTCATACCTCGTTGTGGCATGCTAGCTTCACATGCACAGAGCACCTGCTTTTGGAAGTCTCGTTAGCACAGAAAGAAGGTGCAGACTGTTGTATATTTACACATGTAGGCGGAAGACGGAGATGAAGCAGACCGGGGGCTATAAAAAGACTGAAACAGAGAGTGGACTGGGACTTTGCTCAGACTCTTGGGGCTAGACTTCTCTAGCACCGAGTAGGGGCCAGAAGCCTGTCGGTTGTAAATACTTACACACACTCAGTTTACACACACCTAGTCAGCTCATCTTCCCCTCATGGAATACTATCAGCTTCTTTGGTAATTAGAGCAGAGAGAATTGTGCAATTTTTCTTGTGTGTGTCTTCAGCAGCATGGGTGAGTGGAGTTTATTTTCACACTGTACTGGTGTATGGTACATTCAGGTGTTTTGATAACCCTTAACTCTACCCAAACACATGCAGACACAATGAAGAATGCACATGCACACACATGCCATTGCTTTTGACAAAGAGTAATTGCATGCTGTGGAATACAGTCGCTGTGGAGATTTTTCCTGAAGAGAATGAAGCAAGACTGTGTGTGTATGTGTATGTAAGACTGCTCAGGGTGACTGTGGCAACAGAATTAGTATTCTGTAGTCATCGGCTATGACTCTCTCACTCAGCACTGAGCCCCTTTATGCTCCAGGAGAGGCCTCTACAAACACACAAATATACACACACAAACACACCTTGTCATTTATATCCTTTCCTGGTTTCTCCACAAATCGCTTTGTATCAGAATGGATTGGATTTTAGCTCATAAGCCAACTTCCTGTTGATGCCATTATAAATGTCATAAATCAAGATAAACTGAAAATATAGTATGTGTCTTCCAATAAATAGAGCTTTTTCTCCAGCTGCATTGTGCACTGCCAACATCTAAGCTGGAAAATATATATTTTATTTTTCACATCCTGCAACTATGTTACCGTAAGAGTCCTTGTTTGACATATAAAATGCACAAAATTGCTCCACCAGGCTCACATTATTTGCATTTAACATGCAGTTTTTTTGACAGAGGCTTTTTATTCAAAGCAAGAATGGAGAAGTATTCAGGAGTGAAAGATTAGATTAGATGCAGTTAAAATCCAGTTGTGATCAGTCAGTCACAACTGTGCTACTAAAGATGGTCGAGTAAAGCTAGTTCAGTTCAGTATAATTTCATCCATATAATGCCAATGAACAGTCAGCTTCTTACACTTGATATGGGGGAACACATCAATTCTATTTAATCAGTTACCTATACATTCTCAAATTGTTGGTATACAAGAAAGAAAGACTTGCACTTTACAACAAAACACTGGTGAGGCTGAACAGGTTTTCAGTTCTACCCACAGTGACCACAAAGAAAGCGAAACATCCTCAAGAAACCAAACTCAGTCCAGTTTTTCTGACTCAGCCCTTGTTAGGAATCAACAGTGAAACATGGTAGAAGTTTTATCATGATGTGATACTAATCTTATCTACCTACCTTGACCTGGACAATGAAGAAAGTTTTTGTTTAGAAAAAAGAGAAACAGCTTATAACATGCATCTTTGTATCATCAAGTCTCCAATCGAGTCCATTAACACTGAACTGCTTTTACCTCTTTGCCAATTAATCCTCTCAGAATATCTCTCTGTTAGGTGTCATTTTCAATGTCTAAAGTTACTCATTTGACTTTAAAAAGAAAACTTACAGTTTGACTTATAGAAAAAAGAACCTTAAATTATGAAGAAAAAGGTTTAGTCCTTAAGTATATCTTTAAGTACCATAGCATTGAGTCGTAACATTACTATACACGTAAGGCATTTCAATGCCTATCATGAGCAAAATGGTCATTCATGCAATGGCTGAGGAATTCAGCTTTAAATCTCTAGAACACCATCTTCATCCTCAAAAAGCCATGGTTAAAAAAAAAATATGTCTTCTGCATAGATTACTTTTTAGAACCAATTCTTATAACTTGCTGGTTGGAGTAATATGTTTTGTATGCGATATGTAGAACCAATGAAATAAAAAGCTAGCAAGCTACAAAGAGAAGTTAGTTCAAGCTACACAGTAAATGCAAGGCTGGGGTTTTGAAGATTTTTGAGATTTTGAAAGTGCATGTTGTGTTTTTTCTTTTTAAACAAAATAAAAAAAAAAAGAAAGTGGGAGCAACCACAACCAATTTTTTACAGTAAAACTTTTATTCATTGAAGTCCGAACTCATATAAATTTATAATGCATCAAGTCTGTTTAATCTATTTCAGTCAGTAAAAGCCTTTTGGTTTATTTGCATTTTTCTCTGAAGATAGTCGGAGATTAAAGCATGCTTTACCAGAAAAGAATTGCTCATTTGAGCATTTCAAACGATTTGTTTATAAAGCAGCTTATTTATTAAAAGCATTTGTATAAAAGAAACTTGTAAATTGTCTGAAACATGCAAAGCTACTGGGAACAAGACAACAAAGTTTAAGAAATTGCACAACATGTAAAAATGGAAGCATGCACTCCAATATTTATCGAGGCTATTTAAAGGTCAGGAAAAGGATTTATGCTAAACATGCCTGTCAGATCCCAGGGGATGTTACTGGTTGAGGGGACAGGAAGAGGGCTAGGGTTGGCTCTGAATTAGGTCCATCCGTCTGTCTGCATCTAATAAAAGTTGTATGATGTTAGGAGGCAAACGGCAGCGTAGGCAGAGTAGAAGGGCATTTTAGAGGGAGAGTGGAAGTCTGGAACGACGTGAGGAGATGAAGCGAGGGAGATGTGGTTAAGACACCAGTGGTCTAAATTAGCTAACCTAAAGAGACCTCCACATCCACACCCGCCATTTGACACTATATGCATTTGGATGTGTGTGTGGGGAAAGAGAGCGAACGTAAGTGTATATGATGTGTGTGATTGTGAGGATGAAAAAAAACCTGCTACTATGTGTCTCTGAAGGCTTTTGCAGTTCTAGAGCAATTCAGTGATAATGGAATACTGAGATAGATTACCACACACACATGCACACACATAACCCAGTCTACATCACTCTCTGGCCCACTGACTCCCAGTCAGGCTCTAGTGACTTCATGTGATCGATTAACTGCAGAAAATATACAGGCATCCCATGGTGCCCCTGTGCCAGCGGCATTGTGACACAACTGCCGGAGGCCTGTATTTTTAATGCAGGTGTGAGAGGTTGTGCATCCATTTGAAGTTCCAGCTGGGTGATGGTTTGAAAACACTCCAGCGTCAAACTCAAACCATGCAAATCTCTGACAGATTTGACATTTCAAGTGAACGTCTGCCTCTCCGGATTTCTTTTTTTTAAAGACACGTTTTTGTTTGCTGATTTTCAAACACAAACATTTGCATTGGTGTTGTGGCAAAAATGACACTGCTTGAACAAAGCAGTGACATGCAGTTTTGAGCACAGCATTTGATTTGAGCAACCATGTGTGGTGACTGAGCATTGGTTCACCTGTATGAAAGGATTCTTTTATTTTCACTGCTTTGCACAGACAGCTGTGAATGGAGTTTACTGCAGCTCCTAACTGGTAGAAAAACTGCAAACTCCCTGTCAACATCAGGCTAAATATATGGACGCTGAGCTTTTAAATTATTTAACCCATCAAAGTAGATCCCACCATATGCCAGTTAGCATTAAAAACATCAAACAGGCTAAGAAAGACTATGCCATGTAAATCAGTAACATGTTCTGGCTTCGCACATAAAACAAATTGGAGCATGGGGGCACAAATTTCCCTCCCTGTGACTCTGCAAATCAACACTATACTATGATAAACAGCAAGAATTTTTACAAGAAAAATGTAGCCTCTAGCTGTGTGGCTACCCTCACTGACAAACATGCCCTGTGGAGATTTCTGTGAGCAAACAATGAATTCAGTGTCTGAATGCTTGTATACTTGAGGTCTAACAACAGCAATAAATGCATTATTCTTTCTCATATGGAATTTTTTATTCAAACTTTGTTTTTCTACATCCCATAGCCATTTCACTAGACAGACATCTTTATCTCTTTGGTGTTACATTAAAGTATTGATAAATACAGTCAGTTCCCTATTTATTTAGTTTAGTTATTTTAAGGTGTTATTTTGAAGGTATTCACATCCAAATTGGAGGAAAGGTTTAGAAATTACAACTCTTTAATATATAGCTGCCTTTTTTTCCAAGGGACCATCAGTAATTGGTCAGTTAACTTTAAAGTTATGTAATGGGCTTTTTTCTCATGAATCCATCATTAATCAAGTAGGTAAAAGGTCTGAATTTGATTCCAACTGTAGCATTTGCATTTGTAATCTCTGAACACAACATGTAGTCAAAGGAGTGCTCGGTGAATGTAAAAAAACAGACCATCCTTTGGCTGAAAAAAAATAAATAAATAAAAAAAAGAAGAAATCCGTCAGCGAGATGGGAGAAAAGTTAGGCATAACCAAATTAACTGCTAGTTAGAGAGTGCAGTGTTAAGCTTTGGAACTCAAAAAGGTCTGGATGTTTTTGAAAGATAACAGAGGTGGATGTTTCCAGGATCATTTCCATGGTGATGATAAACCCCTTCACAAGATCTACCCAAGTGAAGAACACTCTCCAGAAAGCAGGTGTATCAGTATCTAAATCTACTATTAAGACTTTATCAGGACTAATACAGAGGATTCAAAGTACACCACATCTTCTGGTGGAGGCAGTTAGAGGCATGCATGGCTTCCCGCGGCTCAGTGTCACTGGTGTTCATTGATGATGTGACAGCAGACAGGAGCAGTCAGATTAAATCTGAAATTATAGGATTTTACTTTAGCTCACATTCACTAACATTGATTGGATGTCATGTCATAGTATAAACAATGGCTCAAAACAGACTGCCAAAGCAACATAAGAGTTTTTAGGTAAAGATGTGGAATATTCTGTCATGACTCAGTCACCAGATTCCAACCTGATTGATCATGAATTTCAGAGAAGGGGTGGGCATAAAGATCCACAAACAAGCAACAACTAAAGACAGCTGCGGTAAAGGTCCATCAATGGATCGCAAAGGTGAAATCCAGCGTTTGGTGATGTTCATAGGTTCCAGTGTTACATATGGTGGCGGTGAGGACCCAGAATGCAGGCAGATCAGGCAGGAGGCAGAACGCGGTGCAAGTAACAGGGTTTATTTCCAAAACGCAGGAACAGGGAACCATACATGACAAGGGATAAACCATAGAGAACTGACAAAAGCAAGGGCATATATACACGGAGGGAGTAACAAGAGAATCAAAATCAAACCAGGCGATCTAACGAGCCAGGAACAGAAAACACAGAGCACAAGAGGGAAAACCGAACTAAACATGACAGAACTGAAAACCTAAAGCATGACCATAACAGAAATAAACATGACAAAACCCAGAAACCTAAACCATAATCAAAATCTAATACAAACCAAGAAACACCCCAAAGCCCAGGAACCATAACATCCAGACTTTAGGCAGTCATTAGCTGCAATGGATCCTCAACAAAGTATTAAAAATGAACATTATATTTGTGGTAATGTTTATTGTCCAGTTACTTTTGAGCCCTTGAAATGATGAGACTTTGCATAAATCAATTCTTCAATGTTTTATTGGATATTTGTGTTTAACCCCTTGAATTAAACCTGAAAATTTAAAGGGCCCAAATCATGAAAATTGTGTTGTTCAAATATTTCTGGGATTTACTGTATAATCGCCTAAAATTGTCTTTAGGAGTGAGGTGAGTTAATGTGCACTTGTTGTCCCTGTTTATTATTCGTTTGTACAGCATATATACAACAGATTGTCCTATGGCTCTTCTAAGGATTGCCCGAGTTAATTTTTGTCCATGTTGGACAGTTCACTCATTATTTGATATGAGTTAACATAACTAAGTGAATGTCATGCAAGTTGTATAGCAGGGATGGCTGTGGGTGCATGTGCTACACTTACAATTCAATCATGCAAAAGAAATGCAACACTATGACCCATGTGGTGAACAACTGGCCACCTGAGTCCACAGCAATTGCTCTTTATGTGTTTCTGCTTCTGTATGAGCATGCACATCATGCTTTCCTGACCCTAAATGTGCAAGCCGGATCTAACTTGCTGGGCCATAGAAAAGATTTATAGCAGCAATATAATTACCTCTCGGTACAGTACAGTGATTTAGTGTGCGTGGAACCTGTCACCTGTGAGGTGGAATGATACAGAAGTGTCACTGCAGTTGACAGCCAGTGGTTATCTAATGCCCTTCTGAATGTGCTATAGGAGCAGCTTCCACCCATTTCCAGAAGTGAGCTGATGGTATTGTCACCAGGAGAGCCATACTGAGACAGACAGATGCAGGTTTTTGATAACAAGCAGCAATGGGGTATGACAGATTGCCTGACATTATGGAAATTAATTTTTCAGATCACAGTACGAAGATAAGATACATTTCAATTCTACTGCGCAGTGTTTTCAGTCCGGGAAACATACAGGGCCGTGCATTTATGCAGCCCTGCTTGATGCATGGTAGAGCCATACCTTACACCCGTACCTCCACTCTGCCCTCACAATGTCCTTCATGATTAGTGCCACAAGGACACTATTTCCACTGAAATGTCTCCTCTGGGGACCTCATTTGTGTTCATCTGGCTTGACGTGAGGAGAATCTGTTTGCCAGACACAGCCTGACATGATAGACAAGGCTATTTATCCTAATACAAGGGGAGCTTCCCAAAACTGCTCCTATATAAATCGTGGCATGCTTTATTAAGTAGAAAAACATTATAGACCATTTTTCAGGATTAGATTGTTTGGTCAAAAGTATTTCTGATAAATTTCAATTAGAAAATGAAAGTAGAAATATCTCACTACAGAGAAATATCTCACTACAGGTATTTTCCAACTACTTCTTTCAATGTTGTCACAGTCTTGACAAATATCCACCCACTTATGTTTTCAATTAATTTAAAGTATGCATAAACTTTTAAAGAACTGAAGCATTAGGATTAAACTCCATTTAAGTTCAAACTGAATACATAACCTTCCAACTTCCCAACATTAACTTGTTATGAGTTTGATAATTGCAAAAAAAATGTTGCACATTAATGCACAATAATTCAGAGAATGTAGTTGGATATAAGCATTTGACAGAAACATGACTAAAGAATAAAAATGATGTATTATTACCATATGTGGACATTTTAAATAAAGTTTCCTTAATTTGTTTTGCTGTTTGTGTAATTCTAAACTTCGTTGTGAAACCACAGTCAGCTCCTTGTTAGCTCACCGTCTTCAATTGATTTCAGTATACACACACTGTGTTGCTTTGCTTATAAACTGTTAACATTACTTGAGCTGCACCCACTATTTGAAAACTTGATGCTTATTGACTCCCTCTGCAGCTTTAGGCAGTGGATTCAGAAGTACAACGCTATGCTACCATATAATCAGAACCATATAAACTATGGATTGGACAGCCATGACATTATCCATGGTCTCCCCAGAGTGGGATATAGCTACATAAGCAATACAAAATTAGATATGTGGAGTTGTCAGGGGAACTATGAAGTTCATACTTAGACTACCAAGTTTGCATTTAGG
>CM047991.1:11139974-11150308 GCA_026261665.1 Melanotaenia duboulayi | reverse complement strand
GTACGTGACCGACACATCACTACCGTAAATGAAACGTCGCAGGCAACGGCCATCGTTATCTATGGGAAAAAAAAATAAAACTATGCTGTTATCTGGATTGTGATGACATGTTCCATTAAAGATGTCTTTTTGTAAAGACAAAAAATTTCTGAATTTCTTCTCTGAGGGAGAGCGCTTTGACACACTTTATTAAAAAGTGACAAGTTCGCAGGTATGATTGTTAACGTAGCAGCAGTACCTGCTTTGCTATAGCAGTCTTTGGTTGTACAGAGAGTTGTTTCTTTAGGCTTTCTTTGACATATAGCATCCTTTTTTATGCATTTTTTCCTCTATTCAGATTACATTGTAGTGTACGTATCCCCGTTACTTGTAGATTGTTAGAATTAACATAAGTTGCATGCAGATACATACAGTTAAATGTAGATAGTTGCACTATTTGCCCTGGCATACAAATGGTCCTCAAGTATAAATCATAACTTCAAATCAAAGACTGAGCGCAGTCAAAATTTTGTAAATGTTCTATTTTATTTTATTTTATGTTTTTTTCTCAGTCTCTTGTATCAACGCTGGAGTGTGAGAGTTGCACCATTCTGTGATGAAGGGAAATCAGTCATGTTGTGACTCAGTGTGGACTGTCTGTTTTTGTTTTCAGCATCTTTTCGGTATTTTTTTTTCTTTCATTGTTTTTGAATGGCACCATGCTGTGCAATGCATATCTACCTGTGTGTATTTACTAAGATATATACACTGCAAATGTTTATTTGTGCCCCCTGACCCAATTACAGATAAACAGGCTTAATATTTTGTTTTCTTGTGATCATTTGATTGTAATAGTGATGCATTATTTGACAGACGTGTCAAGTAAACACACATTTAGAGATGTGCTAACACTAACATTCAAGAATATAGCATCCTGAAAAGATGCGTGTAGCATGGAAAAACCCAGCGGAAATACGACATCTATTTTGCCCTTTGTCATCCTGCTGTTACTGTGTTAGTATCATATGATTACGGAAACTGAGAGAGGCCATGCTTAAAAAAACAAAACAAAACAAAACAAAAAAACGAAACAAAAATAAATAAATAAATAAATAAAACATCTCATCATCGTAACAGTAGGTTGTTATCTTGATGAACATGAAAAAAGGCCAATTTAATGGGAAAGATTATCTTGTTATGTAAAAAAAAGCTTTTTTTATCTTGGGATAACAGATTAACTTGTGTTGATAACAGCAGACTGTCAGCTTCTGTATGTCATCAGTTTTAATTATCATTACTTTTAATATTACCACCATTTAAAAAAATAATCATATACATTACAATATTACTTGTTGAAAAAGTAACTCATTAGGTTGATTTTGCATTACCAAACATAAACCAACCTTTATAATTTCTTGAGTTCATTGTGGGGTTGTAGTTCCAACAGATTTTTTTTCCCCAGATCTAAAGTAGAGTTTTACATTGCTTGCAGACAACATATTATCATCCAGGCATCTTGATAAAAGCTAAATGCAACCGGACCTTACAGAAATATGTGAAATAGTCTGCAGGACTTTTTGGTTCAATACAGAAGACAACACAAGTTACATTTTCCAGTGCAGAAAAAAAAGGTTTTAATATTTTAGTCGTAATTTCACTAATGTGTGTTAAGTGTGTTTTCTTACAAAAAAATAATGAATGGGTATTTGTACGTTTCCTAATCCGGAGCCCATCAGTAGAGGTGCTGTGCTGTGTTGTCTGCAGGACGCTTGGTTCCAAAGCAACAACAAAAAACTGAGAAAACGTAGAAGATTTTTTTAAAATCTTTATCATAACTGACTTAATAAAGGTACACTATGAAAGCTTTGCTTTTTAATAACGTCATTTTTTGGTGCGTATGTGTTTTTTTTTTTTTTTTTTTATGTCATCAGATCATTTTGAATGAAACCTAACCACTGACTATTTACGTGATTTAAAAAAAAAATTCATTCTCCAATTATCGATTCAAATTCTCTTCAAAAGTGTTTGCATCATAGCCATCTACACTTAGAACAAAATGTAAAGTGCTGGTCTCTGAACATCCAGCAGAGTAACACGCTGAGGTTCTGCATTTTCAGTAATCTGTTAGTAGTTACTTTCTTAAACAAAAGAAATCAGACGAAAGAAGGTATCAGAATGTTAATGTTGACATTTGACTGACTTCCTGTGAGTTTTGTGGTTACANTTGACTGACTTCCTGTGAGTTTTGTGGTTGCAAAACACACACACACACACAAAAAAAAGAACAAACAGAAAAAAAAAGAATGAAAGGAAATGTAAGTATTTGGTCTTTTTTTAAAAAAAAAAAAACATCTACATGTGCATGTACCTAAATCACACATACTGTACATACAAGTTAGCATAAACATGTGTAAATGAATACCCAGAACTTTGCGGCAGAAGAGGAGGCAGAGTGATTACTAGTACAGAAGCTGGGAAAATAACCGCCAAAGAACGCTGTGAAGGTGGTCACATGTATTTGTTTGTATGATCAACAGGCCCACGTGCCAGCAACTGCTTACAGTAGCAACAGTAACCCCCAGAACGTATCCCTACACCTCCCCAACAAATGTCTGTGTCATTCTGACCAGTGAGTGACAGCCACTCATGCCCTTGCTAAGTCAAAGTTATACTGCAAAACAAGTCTGACTAGCCCATCTCCTCTTCTCTCCCTGCCTCTTACTCTCTTTTTGTCAGCACACATTAGCATCACCAGCCGGTGTGTGGCAATTAAGTAGATCCCTGGGCAGTGAGGCTCTATTTAGAAATTATTACAAGACAAGGAAATTTTGCCCCATGAGTTTAACAAAATCACATGGGAAATGGTACCTATGTGTCTGTCTCCATATGAATGTGTGTTATGGGTGTGTGTGTGTTCTCTACTTTCACCATCCGTCACTCTGTTTCTCTCATCCAAGATAAGTCTTTCTCAGACGGTCTCCAGCAGGGCTGTGAAAACTCCCCTCCCTCCTTTTATGCCCCCATCCCTTCCCGCATGCCGAGTAGATGGTATCATCTGCATGGGAGAGTAATAGAGCAGCAGGGAGACACCATGGTCAACAACATCTTTGGTGTGTGTCTGTGTGTTTTTGAGGGGGCTGGGGACATGGATGTGGCATTTAAAGTAGTGGTCAACTGTGCTTTCATACCTTCCTTGTCCTTGACTGGATGCTGTGTGCATGTGTGTGTCCATGCAATGTTTAGGATTAATGGATTAGTGACCTCCCACAGGCAAAGATTCTTATTCCTGGATCAGTTTCCAACTGTTCCTAATATCTGCTTTCATTGATGTTATCTTTTGTTTTTTGTTTTTTTTGTGAGTCTTGCTTTATTGGAGCCCCACGTATAAAGAATAATACTGTACATTGGTGTGTAATGTTACCAAAAGTTTTAAGGTCCTCTAAAGTTCTCAAGTTAATCGTTTTCCTCATTTTAGCATACAGCCATGGTCAAAACGACCCCCTGAAGTCCAAACTCAGCATCAGAATGAGGGAGAAAACAGATTTAAGTGACTGTGAATGTAGGTGTGGGTGTTGGTAACAGCCAGGCTGGTCTTAGTTTCTCAGAAACTACTGATCTTGGAGTTTTACACACATTAGTCTTTTTTCAGAGTTTTTCAGAGAATGGTCTGTAAAAGAAAAAAAAATATTCAATGAGAAGCAGTTGTCTGACAGAAAAGGCCTTGTTGATGTCCGAGGAGAATGTGCAGATTATTTGGAGCTGTAAGAGGCAATAGTGTCTCTAATAATTAGCGGTTACAACCATGGTCAGCAGAATGCACAACACCTAGAATCTTGCAAAAGATTGGCCGCAACAGCAGAAGACCCCACCAGGTGCCACTCCGGCCAGCTAAGAACTGGAAACTAAGGCTACAATTCTTCAACAAAATTGGACAATATGAGATTGGAAAAACTTTTTTTGGCCTGATGAATCTCCATTTCACACTATTACCTGCCAGTGGGTCAGAATTAGGTGTAAACAAGAAAGCACTAATTTGTATCAACAGCTAAGACTTCTGGCGGTGGAAACATGAGGAAATATTTTTTTGCCACACTTTGGATGCCTTAGTACCAATCAAGTATTGTTAAATAAGCATCATCACATTCTATCTAAATATTGTTGACGACCATGTCCATCTCTTTATGACCACAGCGTACCATCTTCTGATGGCTATTTCCAGTAGGATAATGCACCATATCACTTAAAGTTCAAATAATCTCCATTTGGTCTCTTGAACATGGCAATGACTGTACTCCATTGGCCTCCACAGTCACCAGATCTCAATTCAGTTAAGCAGCTTTGGGATGTAATGGACCTGGAGATTCTCATCATGGATGTGCAGCAACTGTGTGATGCTATCATGTCAATATATAATCTCTGAGAATCTTTCACCTTTTTGAATCCATGACAAATAATTCAAGCAGTTCTAAGGGGAAAATGTGTTTATTACAGTAGGAAAAAGGTGTCCCTCATACAGTGACCAATGAGTGTATATATAATAAATAAATCAAAATAACATATTTAATCAAAATTCTTTACAGTGACAAAGCAAAGACAGAGGCTTGGTGCTTTGATGGTTTTGTTAATTTCCAAAGATAAATGGCTCAAATGTCCTATTTACAAAAGTTATCAGACCCTTTGGGATGGTGGAGAGGGTGAATTTCAGGGCCATCCATTCAGTAAGTAGTCATTATGAACCTTTTACAACAGAAATGGAATCCAGCTATGCCTAATTGAATAAATTGAACACAATTAAGAAAGTACAAGACTGTCTATATAAGGTCTTGAAGTTGATGGTGTATGTCAGACAGAAAATCAAGCCGTGAAGTGGAGAGAATTGCCTGCAGACCTGTGTGGCAAGTTTCTGTCAAAGCATAGATTTGGGGTCGGATACAAGGAAATGTCCAAAAGCACTGTATCAAAGAGGTTTGAGGCCAGTGTCTTTGTGAATTTCTCGCCCTTTGTATTAGGATGAATGTGACTGTGAATGCAGCATTGTGTAGCACTGTTGTTCAGGCCAAAATATCTTTTCAAGGACACTAAAGTTAATCCTGTCTTAATTGTCCACGTGAACAAACAATTCATTGGGGTCCTTTATGGGAGGAGGTCAGCATTGACAGGCCACTATCAATTTGCAAAAGTGTAACATAATGAAAAATTATTAGGCAAGGATTACCAACAGGAAACAAGGTATTGAGTCTCACTTCATTACAATAATCCCAAAAGTAAACAAGCAATGCCGTGGGGATCTTTTTCTATCACTGGAGCAATCCAGAGTGAAAACTTTACCAGTGGATGTTTTTCTTTTGACCTTCAGTGTCGGCTGATCCAAATAAATGAATGGAATTATTTTTAAGATAAGATGAGGGAAACTAAAGAGGATCTAAAATGTTGTTTTATTATATTTAAGTTTGATATAATGTTTTGCAATAATGAGAGAAAAAAAGTAGAGTTAATAGAACAAAAGAAAAAAATAAAAAGAATTTAAGTCACAGATTTGCTGCAAATTATACTTTTCCAGCAGAGAAGTTGTGTTGATTCAGTGGTTTCTCTGGCTCTGTTTTTGCACTTCAAATAAATATGTAAATGCATAATTGTCTGAGCAACCTTGAATAATGATCCCATTAGCCTTTTAAAAAAAATAATTGTTAGTGGACCATTAGTGTTTTATTGCTTTTCTTATTTCTTTTTTTTTTTTTGAGGGTATAGTAATTTGCATATCTAGCGTGAGGTTTGGGGAAATGAACTTAATCACCAATGATTCTGCCTAATGTTTGAGTATCTTAAAGTGCATGCTTACATGCTAATGAAGAGTTTTCATAGAACAAATAACAAACACATACTGTATAGCCAGAAAAAGAAGGAAAAGATTAAGAAGGCCACAAACTATTCTTACTCACTGCTTATAATCCTTCCAGGCACTGAGTTTGATAAAAAGTTTATGATGTATGAGCCCATTTATATACAAATAATGGGTGAAATAAGAGGATACTGGAGGGAAAAAAAATCACCTTGGTTTTTTGTTCTGCAGGGGACATAAAGCGAGGTATGCTTTCCTGGTCTTGCAGGAAATAAATGCGTTCGGGATTTATCGACACACTGGCGGTTATAAGCCTACTGTCACAGTCCAGCGGTTACCCATGGCGGATTTAAGACTCAGGGAAGAAGAAACACTCATAGTCTCCATCTCAGTCTCGTTTTCCTTTTCTTTTGCAGTCTGCTCCAAGTATGCTTACACCACTGCAGCCAATTCTCACTCAAACGTGATCAAGTGAAAGTGGATGGGAATTAAAGCACACAAAATTTTGTCCAAGTTTTTTTTTTTTTTTTGATAAAAGAAAAATAGATTTGTGCCAGCACCCTCAGCAATCCTGATCTATAATTTGTGTTAATAGCACTGCACTTGGCACAGAACAGTAGCTCATCCTCTGTCTGTCACTTGTGCACAGCTGCTTCAGATTTTTTTTTGATTTTATGATGGTAAAATATTCACAGAAAAAATAGCTGTGAAAGCTGTCTATATAATCCCCCATAAACTGATATCTAAATCCATCACACGCATGTGTGCCCACACAAGCGTATATCCGTGCAATGAGAGCTGACACCCTCAAGGGCACTGGGAAATGAATGACAGCAGCACCTGCAGGTTTTTGTCCTGGGTGCCAAACATCTTGCTCAGACACCAACAGATATGCAAGCGTAGACTCCCATGGCGTGTATGTACTCACACACATACTCACGCGCACACACAGAGCTACCAGACTAATGCTGCGGTTTGGGAGTTAGTATCGATCGCCACTCGTCAGCATGTCCTCTATAACAAGCACTGTCCCCAAAAGGACTGCAGCAAGCCTGTCAAGGAAAGAAGCGAGACAGATTACAAGGGACAGGTAAAATCACCAAGAATCATCCAGAAAATATGTCTCTCTGGAGACTCGCATTCAGAGGTGGCTGCATTGCCTAATTCCTTCAAGAGTTTTAGTGTTTTAATGTTTCTGTGTCCTCTGTGAAGACCACGTGAAGATTAGGAGCAAGGGCAGAGTAGTTGGGACCGAAGCACGGGCCCGATGGTAATGATGAAGCATCTCGCCACACGGCTAACGAGAGCCCAGATCTGCCCGGAGTCTGCCTGCTATGCAAATTTTCTTCACACCAGCAATGAATCAAAGGCATTGCTAACCAATGTTTCTTTTCGCAGCACTTTAGCAAAGCCATCATTCACAAAGGACATGCCAAAGGCACCCGCACATACACACAAGTTCACAAACTTCATCCCGCATTCCAGCCTCACAACTACTTTTGATTTGATGTTGCTATGGCAATTTAAAAAAAAAAGAAAGAAAAAAAAAGATGCTAAAACCTCTATCAGTACTTGTTTTAGCAAATTGAATCTACAAATATGAGTGTGTGGGTTTATGCTTTTTCTATTGGTGTGACACTTCAGAGGACAATGGCCTCGAACACTGAGTCAACAATAACAAGGCTCCGGAGACAAATTCCTCTAAGTTGATGTTCACACACAGCAACATAAGACGGATCTCTTCTCTCTCTCTCGACATCTCTGACCTCGTGGCAGCTCGTTGTTCCCTCAGCATGGATTTTTAATGCCCAACAAATAAATTGATTCTTTGTTGCCAAGATGAAAAGTGGGAGGGGTTACAGAGTTGAGGCTTTAATTGATGGATGGAGGCATAAGTGCACACAGACAAAAACGTTTTCATGGCAGCGGATGTCCTTCGTTCTTACATCCCTTTATGTGCCTCTCTGTCTCTGTCTTGGTTCTCTCATTATCTTGTGGCACTGTCAGACTTGTAGGTTTGCCTCAGGGGGCTGAACTAGCAGAAGTAGCAGTATTACAGTAATTTGCTCAAACGGAAGGTTAGACAGGCTCACCTTTCTTTTTAAAACGGGACAATTGAGCGAAAAAGGTGCATCTTTGGCACTCCAGCTAGTTATGCAACACCTGTAGAGAGACTTTGCCTGTTTTTCTAAATAAATTTGTTATTACTGGATGTTTGCAGAGTAGCTTTGCACTCAATCATATATGCAGATCAAGATACAAAAACAAACTGGTGCATGTTTAAGCAAAGGCATTTACGTGTGAACTTGTAAACTGAAGACACTAAGCACCAGCATCCATGTGCTTACATGTCATAGCAGTGTGGACACACTAACAGATGTGGCAGGCTTTTAAGCCTTTGTCAGATTAATAGCCACTTTCTTTCTGTGGTCAATAAATGCTTTAGGGAGTTCCCTAAAGGCTAAAGGAAAGATCGCAGTGTGTGTGTGTGTGTGGACATCTAACAGGCCTCATGGGTCAAACTGTCAACACGAAGATGGTTAAGCAGTTACTTGGCCAGCGGGAATCACTGCAAGGTGATGAGGCTGTTGTGTGTGTGTATTGGTCTGTGTATTTTTTTATGTGCAACATAGATGCCTTCGTGCTTAAACTTTATTTACACTGAGGGAAAAGATTGAGAAACCTTGGTATCGAGGTGACGGCCGTATATCAGTTCTAGCCAACAGTCTTATAAACACACAAAAACAGCATCTCCTTTCCTAATTTTTACCATTTTATTCAAACTCGATCTAAATTCTTTGCAGATATAAAGTATCATGTACAGTGAGCTCATTAGCAAAGAAAACTAGGATCCAGATGTCACAATGTGGAGGTGGAAAACTGTGGAACTTCAGCCACTAACACCCACACTGTGAAGCTCCATTCCTTTGATGTTTGAAAGCAGTGGACCTGGAGGGGGGGTTGAGGGGTCAGGGTGCTGGCTTTGAGACATGTGGCTGGGTTCTGCTACAAATGTGGGCTGGAGATTGCAAGACTTGAGAGTGCTGAAGCTGCTCTGACATTCCCTGCACTTCAGGGAATGTTGGAGCTCCAGCTCGAGTCTCCGCTAGTGAACCCTGGTTGTTTAAACTAGCCCCAGCGGTCCTCATTACCCTCTCGCCGGGCACGTTCACTTGCACAAGATGCACACACATCATCACGAGCGCACAGTAGCACTTGTGAATGTAAAGAGAAAGAAGTGCTTGCATGCAGACAGCTATTGCTTAAATGAAGTGTAACAGAAGTGTTTGCTTTTCATGGGACGCTGCTACATCCCTTTTGAACCTCATGGCTTGAGGGGTTGTTACCACGGTGATGGTTCTAATGATGCCTAAAAGGCCCAAGGGTTTGCCACACCAACACTCCATCTACAAATCCTTTTAAAGCTTTTAAAGCTGATATTCATTCCACAATATCATGTCTCAATTGATAAAAAATTAAATAATCAAAACAAACTCAGCTCCACTCAGTCAGGCATGGTAATTGCACATGATGATTTCAGCTGCAACTTATGTGTGTGTCTGTATTCATTTATTTTTTTTAAACAAGCATCATTACAGCACATTCAGTGTTTTAAGTACTTAAGTGCAGCTATTTGAGATCACTACACCCTCAGCTTCCAGAGTGTGTAATCGCTACTTTAGGTGAGCTTAGTTAAGCATGTGTCTCCTCTTCACCTCAGCCTCCCACCAGTTTCTTTTTCTGACTGTTCTACTTCTTCCATTTTTGGCCGAGTTTTTTTTTTTTTTTTTTTTTTTTTTTTTTTTTTTTTAATCACAGTCTCTGTACTAAGTCTTGTAACTGAAATTCTTCCCTTAATGAGAAAAAACACGCTTAACCCATAAAGGCCCGACCCATTAAAAAATGTTAAGAAAAGTCTTTTTTTTTTTTTTTTTTTAATATTAAGGTCTTTATTTGGCTCTTTAACAAAATGTAACCAAAAAAATTCACATTATATTACCATGTAATATATTAAAAATATTGTAATATGGTTTTCTGCTTCTGGGTATCTATTAGGGGACAGAAGACAAGTATCAGATTGTGTTAAAAATGATTTTAAGTAAAGTTCAAACCATAAATTGAAGCAAAATGTCTCGGGAACTGTATGTGACAAATATGTCACGTTGGGCTCTCATGGGTTAAAATGTATGTGTTGCTTCAGATACTTAATTTCTTGTGGTTTAGTCTCAAAGATGGCAGCTAATGTTGGAAATATTAGAGAAAATAATAATAACCTAATTTTGAAAGATTTTAAAACTTCTCTGTTTTTCTTTCTAAATGGGAGGACTAAATTAGTGAAAAGCCATAATGCGCCAAAGTTAATTAATGTGATTAAAAGGGATATTGCTTCTTCTGTTCACTGGCTAAAATCAATGTCTGCATGTATATATGTGTTACCAGTGGTGTACTATAATGTTTGCTAATGATCTAACACATTCTCATAAGTGAAGAATTTTACATTTGTTTATATTAAGGG
>CM047991.1:11103013-11115796 GCA_026261665.1 Melanotaenia duboulayi | reverse complement strand
ATATCAAAGGGAATACCTAACAACAGTATTAAGGGAAACGTGGTTTAATACTCTTGGTTTAGCTAGAAATTTATTGGAGCATATATACAAGATTTGTTCTCCAGCAACAATTACATTTTTGTNAAATATTAAATTTCCCAGGGGTTACATAATTATATATAATATAATACAACAGTACATTTAGTCCCATTCAAATTTATGAACGTGTTTTAACAACATCTTTGTAATTATGGAAGACTTTTGTATTTTTTTCAGAAACCACATAAGCCACTTTTTTGCTCTACCTTAAGGACAAAGGAGAAACATTAGATTTATGTACCTACCACTGGGATCATGAAATAAAGAACTATTTTTTTTTCTCACTTTGTTCATCCTGCTCCTCAGGTGACCCTGCAGCAGAGGAGTGGTCGCAGTGGAGTGTATGTTCTCTCACATGCGGACAAGGCTGGCAAGTGAGGACCCGATCATGTGTTTCTTCTCCCTATGGGACGCTGTGCAGTGGTGCCCTGCGGGAAACGCGCATGTGCAACAACACAGCTTCCTGTCCAGGGGAACCCGGAATCATAAGTTCAGGTATGTTGGACAAATTGTTCATTGGCTACTTTTGATCAGTGCATCCCATTCAGTGGAACTTACTGGTTGGTTATTTGTTGTTAGAACTGTTTTGTTAAATGGTGAGGTTGAGACCTGATCTGACAACTTGCAGCATTAACGTAAAAAAAAAAAAATAAATTGTGTGAATGCCCATCGTTTTTAAAGAAATGGGTGCACATACCCAATATGTAATTTTAATACAGTGTAGCAAAAAACATTTCAGCTCACTCTGCTGTCCATCAGAGAAAGATAAAGACCGACACCTGAGTTTGATGTCAGTAAGTCTATTAGACCTGCCACAGCTCTGACATTCATTCTTCCTGGTCTCTATATTTAACTCCCTTCAGCTCTTTCCCTCTAAGCATTTTTCTCATTTTCCTTTCCTTGTTTATATGTGTCATTCTGATTACTTATGTTTCCTGAAAAAA
The DNA here is from genome assembly GCA_026261665.1 of Melanotaenia duboulayi. Lineage (NCBI taxonomy): Eukaryota > Metazoa > Chordata > Actinopteri > Atheriniformes > Melanotaeniidae > Melanotaenia > Melanotaenia duboulayi. The sequence continues at coordinate 11,114,774 of CM047991.1, read as the reverse complement.
CACGAGTTGGGAATTAATCTGTTAGAGAATAATAAACAGATAAATGTCTAAATAAGCACTGAAATAAACACTTATACAAAGATGCTTCTTTTTTCCTCATTTTTAGCTTCAGCTTTAGTGTATTCAGTCTCATTTTAGATGCAATGAAAGCTCAAAATTATTTTTAACCATTCTCGTAAAATTTTTATTTGCATACATGCTCTGCCAATCAAGCTGAGTGCAGTTAACCGTATCTTCTTTCTGCTTTGTTTTCGGGTTTTTTTTTGCTTTCTGCTTCAGCACGCACACAACAACAACACAATCAAGTCATTGAGGGGAGTTTTCCTGCATAATGCCAGATCTGCTACGCTTTGATTGCCAGTACAGGCCAGACTAGATGAAACACTGAAGTGCTTTTTGTCCGCCACTTGTTTGATTGGCCTGATTGCAATGGAGGTGAAATTCTGTATGGTCCTGACCTCCATAGATGGAAAAAAAAAGTTAAGTTCTTGATTAAAAGAAAGAAAGATATACAGTCAATCCATTGCCCTTGCAGACTTTTTCTTTCTCCAATATTTGTCCTTGCGTCTTAGAAAGTTGACATAGGCGATTTGTCATCTTTTACTCTGATTGCCTTCGACATTTTTGTGCTATTAGTGTTGTATTTTATTATCTAAGGAATTAAGACGTAGTGGTCAAAAAGATCTAACAAAAGTGGTACAAACAAGCAGTAACCTCTTACCTACACTGGGTGTGGTAAAGGATTTACTGTAGGTCCAATCTGTGATGAGAGAAAGCATTTGGCATAAAGATGTGTTGGCCACAGATTGGCTATTTCTTTGTAGCTTAAAAAAAAAAAAGCATGTATTTTTCTACGTTAATTTAGCACCTGGAAGGCATGAACACAGTGATTTTTTTCTCCTAGCAAATTAAAAGAGAGTTCTCTTGACTGAGCAAAAATCCATTAAGCACAGTATTTTAAAGAATACAGTGATTTACGAAGTGTTGCACTTGTATTTTAAATGCTAAATGTGTCCTGATTTACTTAAGTAGAAGTAGTAATGCAATACTCACAGAACCAAATTATTTTGGAGTTCTTTATTTGTTCTCTCTGAATTGGTCGGCAATACTTTGTAGCAGGGAATGCCACTGTCCACATGTTCAAGTTAGCTGGACTTATACTTGTACAGTGTTTACGTAAGGTCGGTTTTGACGTCACCGTATAAGTCCACAGAGGCTTGACGCGCACTCCTTCCAGCAGTGTAGCACTCCTGCAACACGGCATGGTAGCAGTATATGTCGTCTGCTATTGTTGGACATGAAGTAAACTATCTAAAGAACTCCGTGCTGTGGAGTTTACCAGCCGATACTACTACCACCTTCAGATTCAGAAGAGAAACTGCAAGACATCGCGATAACCTTACGCTCAATTGCGAGAGTACCAGCGTCATCTATGCCGGCTCAATCGTGCACCACATGACTATAAATCCAGCTTTAGTCTTACAAGAGTGCAGAGGAATGTAACATCATCAGACAGTAAAGAGGCAGATTTATATTCAAACATCTTTTTTGTTCTATAACACTACCTGTTTATCATATATCTGGAGTTAGCTGTAAGCTGTGGTGATTGAAGGCTGTTCAGTTAGTGGGAATGTTTTTTTTTTCATATTTTTATTCTTTTTAGCTGTGAGGCTTTAANGGGAATGTTTTTTTTTTTTTCATATTTTTATTTTTTTTAGCTGTGAGGCTTTAATGTAGTTACACTGATGAAAATAGTTTCTAATGTTGAGGCAACAAGAAACAAGATGTGCCTGTGTTCTTGATGACCTCTCTTGATTATCAACAAGTCAGGTTGTTTTTATTTCTGTGCCTCTTCTGACGGTTTTTGTCAATTTTGCAACGACTGGTTGTGCTTTTTGTCTGTGTTTGTACATCATCTTTAGTTTGAAACCAGATGCAGGGAACTGAACCTGTTGGTAAAGTTAAGGATTTCCAGCCAGGTGCTAACTGCCCAGTTTAGTAAATCTAGGTTTGCTGAACTGGGCTTGCAGAGCAGTTTGCTAGCTTCCCAATATTGTTCAAGTTCCCTATCCAGTGATGGGGTTGCTATTTTCCTAAAAATATTACTGCTAATCACTGTTCTATTCTAGAAAGAGGGGCAATGCAATTTAGGATATACGTAGTAGTGATCATCCTCTAGAATCAAGACAGTCTAGGCAAATGTAGTGTCAAGCTAACTGACAGTAGCAAGAACAGAACTGTCTCTCATTGGTCTGGCAGGAAGATAATAAGGCCTTTCTCTCATGCTAAAAGGAAAAGTTCTAGGTTAACCTCTCTGAACCCAATGACAGGTAAGTGATTGGATCACAGGGATATGGGATTGGTGTCCTCTATAAACAGCAGTATAACAATCCTAGTGAATGATGGAGGGATGTGCCCATCAAGCTAGGGCAACTACTAATGTTGTTATGTCAGTGTCACAACATGGAGTATAGTCATTGGGTTCTAGCTACCAGGTCTGCAGCTCTGCATTATTTAGCCGTGCCTTCCAGAGGCTGCTGAACACTCATTAGATGAGACAGGGCTGAAATAGGCTTTCCTGATTCACCATTTACATACATGTAAATACAAGCACACAGGAGCAGGAATGCAAGTCACTTTGAGCCTATGACCTCATAGTAAAGTGCTTCCTTGTTGAACAAGGGTCAGATTAGAAACCTTTTTTTTTGTTGTGGTATTGCTATTCAGTGTTTAAATAGTTCTCCATTAATTAAAAAGTATGTGTTTAGTGAAAGAAGACTAAACATCTCCATCTGTACTGTTCTATGCATATGTACTGTGCTACATATTTGGCACAAGTCCCCCCAAAGTGTTTGTGTATATTTGATGAGTATACACACATACATGACATACATGTTTGTGTATGTGTGCATGTGTTATGGTGTGGATGTTATTTTGAGACTGTTTTGGCGTTGCTAGCTATTTCAAGGCATGGTTTTTGGTAAGTAAGTTTGTTTTCCAAAATGTATTTCTGCACTTTATCAGAGTTTTGCATGTGAGTGTTTACTGATTCCGGCAGTTCTCTCATAAAAAAACTAAATGGAAAAAAAAAAAAAAAAGGGAATATTTTCATTCCCTGTCAGTGGATATGCTAATCTTGTCTTTATGCAAATGTGCCAGCCGATTTGTATGTCTAAGCGCCTCATTTTCCATTCCGTGTCGATATTAATATCCTCAGCTGCTCCTTTGATGGGATATTGGTTGCTGTGTTATGTTCCATTTATTATTTAATTTCACCCTCCACTCCTCTGATGTTTTCTGACGTGGTTCTACAGGGGTTTAGGGGCACTCAAGGGAATGCCTGAATGTGATCACACCAAATTTAAGTAGACTGGGACTGTGGGGGTGGTAGCAAAGAGACATAGAAGTCTTTAATGAACTTGTGATTGACTTTTTTTTTAAAAGTAAAAAAAACATGGTAGATTCTACATGCTTGCTTGATTTGTTAATCCCTTTAATACCTCACTGCATGTCTCTCTGTTCTGATGAGGAGTCATAAACAAATATGTGATGCCATGCACAGAGGGAGACACGTGCACAGACATGCTGATCAAGACCGCAGCAAATTTCATGTTGAATGAAGTTGCTGAAATTGCAATTTAAGACTTAAAGTCAACATTTAATATGCTTTTAACAACCACAGTCCATCAGCTAAAAAAGCTTAAAGTCACCCCACTAAATGGATTAAATGGGCACCTTGTCCCCTAAACATGGCAAGTACGTGACCTTATCTACTGCCACACAAAATTTGTTAGTCTCATAACGTCCATTTTGATCACTGGCTACCAGAAAGCAAATTACACATGTAAATGCATGTAAAATGCTGCTGGTGTCTTTATAAAAAGGTAGCCATGTGACCCCAAACACAATCTTTTCCTAATCCTAACAAATTTTTTTTATACCTAAAACAGAGCAAGTTTTGTTGCCAAAACCTGATGAAACAGTATTGAGTGGAATTCAAATAATAATGAGCAACCTGCTCCTAGAAAGTGGCTAAATACCTTCAGGGGTCAGTTATGATCTGATGTACGAGTTGAACTCCAATCTCATGGAGCCGGTCTTTCAGCTGATTAGCACTGCCACCAGCTTCTCTACATCCAGATATGGACTTTTTCCACTATGCTTATTATCACTAGGTAATGCTGGCTCAATTTGCCTCTTGGAGGCAGTAAAAGGTCTCTTAATGCTCATATAATTGGGAATGGTAACAAGTGATCAACCTCATTTAATAGGCAGGCACCATTCAAAACAAACACAGATTCATAAAAGAAAACCTTCAAAAATTAATCTTTTAGTTTTATTCGAAAACAGAATTCTATAGACACAAGAACAGCTTATGTTGCCCGCGTGAGTTTTGCCTTTCAAGCCTGCTGTTTCGAAAAAAAAACATCCATCCTCCTGTTTAAAATTAGGAAATGAAATGATGTTAACTAACATCCTTTACTATGTTTGGTATCTAGAAACAAGCAAAGCACGCAGGCAGTGAGTACATACACTCAGTCTCTTGCAGAGTTCTTTCTTTCTTTGACTCATTTGTGTTAGCAGTTTGGACCAAAAGCCAGTTGACTTAAAATCAACATATTGGAACTACTTTTCATGTCCTAAATTCCTAAAAACAATATCATGCAGATAATAACGTGGTAGTGAAGAGTAAACTCAAACCTTGGCCAAAACTAATCCATAATTTGTCCAAAAGTGTGACAAAGTCTATAGCTTGCATTCCTCAACGCATGCAATGCAGAGTAGTTCCAGTAGTTATGTTCTGTGAAGCTACAGCTAATTTACCATAAATTCAGTGACATTTAAAACATGGGGTGGAATCTTGGTGTATCACGAATACAATCTGAGCTGGTCAGTGCAAAGTTAAATGGTTTACCACCACTCTCAACAATCATTCGAGCAGGAGATCGAGGGTTCATCCAAGGATGCAGCAGTGCACGCATGGCAGATTTATTAAGATAGCACACACACTTATATTAATGCACTCAGACTTCTATACAGTATNTTTATTAAGATAGCACACACACTTATATTTATGCACTCAGACTTCTATATCTTTTAAATAGCCATGCTGTGGTCTGATACACAAAATTGAAGGTAATTAATTATCTGGATCAATATAACAGCATGTACGTATCAATGGTAGAAATGAGAACTTAGACACAGATATGTTTATACAAAAAACTAAATGGACACACACACACACACACACACACCCACACACACACACACGGGTGCATTTAGTTAAATTTATTTAAATGTCATTCTCCTTAAACATGGGTTAATTCAGCTTCTTGTGTGAATGTGTAATCTGGAGATTTTGTGTTTGTGCATGTAGTTTATATTTAATTTGTATGCATTATCTTTAGAAATCCAGCTAAAAAAAAAGAAAAAAACAATTTTGCAGTTAATGAACTGGATTTATTTTATCTATAATTATTTATTTTGACCGAACATTGACCTCGATGTTTTGCTCTTTTCTTGATCAGCAGTGGCCATTTTACTTTTTTTTTTTTTCTTTTTTCTAACTCAACATCGCTCCACGGCTGCGACACTGATGGTATTACCGGTATATCTCCTTTCAATGGACAAAGCTGATCACAGGCCGGCTGTGTGTTTGATGTTACTCCTCTGAACTCCTGTTTTTAAGGTCAAAATTCTGTTTTCATGGCAAAAGAAACTTAACATCTTAAGTGGTTGAGTACAGCTGTAATTCCAGAATGTGAGGATATTAGCCTATCTTTACAGCTTACAGCTTTCACACTGCCAGGCTTCGGATGCAGTTTGGAAGATGGAGATTCAGCTCAGAGAAATAATGTCTCACGTTCAATCATGTAGTGTAGCACCAAATTAAATGCTAGATGCACAAATACTATGCCTCACAAATTTTCTTATTTTGCTTTTGATTTTCCCTGCTTGTTGTTGTAATGAGTTCCTGTTTCATATTTGATATTATTTAGCCTAACATATATTGAAATACTCCTACCTTTCAAATCAATCACACACCTGTAGCATTGTTAGTTTGTTGGAGTATGCTGCGGTTTTAAAGCTTGAAAATCCCTGTAAATCCTCTTAAATGGTGCATTTTGAGGAAGAAATAAACAAGGCTGAGATTTACAGAATAGGATGTAGAAATTCCACTTAAAATTACAACTTAAAATTGGGCTGTGGCAGCTGTTTTAAAATCGATCCTTATGCAGCTTTTATACATGCACAAGAGTGAAAAATGGCCGTATGAGGCCGAAAGCAAGTCACCCCTGCAGACTCCGTAAGAGGTCTGACTAAACTGCAGATAATAAGGTAAAATAAGGTATAATAAGATGTTTATCTTAATCTACTGTAATGAAAAGCAGCTTTGGACTGTTATTTCCCATTTGTTATAATAATAATGTAATATATATTTAGCCTTTCCGTACAACTGTAAATATCGGTATTAGCAAAGCTTAACATCATGAACCACATGGCCTTCAGTTTCAGACACCGCAGCAGGTCCATCGTCATGTCCCGATGATCCACTAAGGATGTGAGACAAATTCAATACTGTTTTCTCAACACATTTGTTCTAATCCATTTTCACCAACAGGTAATGATTTTTTCTCTTAATGAAATTAAAATATGAGTAAAGTCTGAGCATTTTATTATGCTGGCAATCACACATTCATTAAAAATAGAGGTTAAATTAAGAATTATTCATTATCTTTAGTGCAAGTTCATGCTTCTCTTGAACTAGTAAAAAGTCATGTTCCAACAGGTTAAAATGAATAGTTCACATTCATAGTTCCCTATTTTAATTTTAAACTAGTTCAAAGTTCAGTTCATTTACATTTTTGTGGGTGAGAAGTAAGAATGAAAGACTGGACTTGAGAAAGAAGATGAATTATAGCACTGATGTTTTGCAATTAAATAATTTTTTCTAGACCTTAAATTCTATCACATCAAATAGATTTGTGTACAAAGGTTTGTATTTTTTGATTGATTTTTCGGAACAACCTTTTTTAGTGACATGTCATATTTGAAAAAAGCTATTTTTTGCTAACCTTTTCCCTAAATAATAAAGCAAGTTTATGGGCAGCATGTAGCTCAACTGGTTGTGCCACCACCCGAGTACAAAGGCTACAACTCCTCAGTGCAGCCAGCCAAGTTCGAGTCCTGGCGTGGGGCTCTTTGCTGCATGTCATTCCCTGCTCTCTATGACCCCCTTTTCTGTCAAAATACTGTCAAATAAAAGCAGCTACAGCCCAAATTATTAACCAAAGCTGACATTCTGAATAATTTTTTGAGCACAGGTGGAAGTAATTTGCACAAAAAACTTTAGATTTAATTTTGGACCTCACATAATCAGAACAAGTTCACATTCAAGTTCTTTATTTGCAAATATGTTTCATTCAGTTCAACATTCACTAGAAAACAAATGTGTTCAATAAACAGACGTTCCAGTTTCCTGCCCTCATAATGGTCCCTTTTAAGTATTTTAAGTATTGAATACGGAAAAGTTGCAGCAGTGTTGTAGCAAAAGCTGTGTTCATCAGTGAATTGTGCGATTGATTGTTTGTGCACTGTGGACGCNTGAATTGTGCGATTGATTGTTTGTGCACTATGGACACATCTGTTTGTGTGACATTATGTCAGTGTTACGTTGGGGGGAATGACAGCACAGCAGACAGGAGACCGAACAGAAAGAAAAGTCTAACGAGTCTTAAATCACTCGTCTGAGTGGAGTCTCANGTTTGTGTGACATTATGTCAGTGTTATGTCGGGGGAAATGACAGCACAGCAGACAGGAGACCAAACAGAAAGAAAAATCTAACGAGTCTTAAATTACTCTTCTGAGTCGAGCCTCGGGTCTTTTGATTGCAAGTCCAAGTCAAATCTCAAGTCACTGGAAATGTGACTATACAAATTAACTTAAATTTTCTGGCAAAATACATCTCACCTTGACAGAGAAGTTCGATTCAACATTTAAAAAAGAAGCACCAATGAATCCTTTCCATAAACAAGCAAGATGGCTGCCAGTGATGTGTAACAGTCTCTTGGATTGACTTTGGTCTAAACATTCTTGGAGGAACAGGGTGGTTAAAAGATTCGGAAGGACAGACGTGCTGGTTTGTTTACTTGGATTTTTCCATTTCTTCAGGCTGATGAAGCCTGTTGGAAAAGAAAAAAAAATAGCAGGGTTTCCAGACCTATGCTTGTTTTTTTCAGCTTTGCAATGGCAGACTAAAACTTTCTACTTTCAGCAGATAAACTGAATGCAGCCTTCTAACATACTCATGTTCAAACACATGAGAGAAGAAAAAATGACCAAAACACACTAGTAGAATCAGCTTTAGTTCAACCTTCCCACAAAGTGATATAACTTTAAAAAGGGTGTTAAGTGTGTAGTAAGAGAAGCTCCAATGCTTTCTAAAAGCCATATACAACCCCTACAACATATAGTCTTTTGTACCACAGCACAGATACACTGATACCATGTTTTTCTGAATTTAATTTTTGCATCTTACTATTTACTAGCTCTTCATATCTCCACACTTTTTCATACATCTTCTCCCTCTCTCCGCTTTCCACTGTCGCTCCTCTGAGCCTTTCTTCACAGAGTAGATTTAATTATTTATTGCCATGATTTATTTAGCTTTGCTCAACACAGAACCAGCAATCTCCATCCTCCTGTCTCTAACTTTCTCTCGCTCCCACCCTCTGGCCCTCCCCTTCTCTATATCCTGCTTTCTGTCTCACTAACTCCCTCTCCAGCATCTTTTTCAGATTCTGCTCTTCTCTCTTTCTTCCACCTCTTCGCAGCACAGTTCAGCATCTTCTGGTCTGTTGCTGAATATTTCAAAATATCTTCCTTCTTTTCTTTTACTTTAGTCTTTTTTTTTTCTTCTTCCATAGCTGTTCCAAATTTATGAGCCGATGGTTTTATGTTCTTTCAATGTCTCGTATCATCACTCTTTTTTAATGTTCTTATTCTGTCCATTTATCACATTCATTAATCAGTTCTGTCATCCATTGTTTCCTTATTTGGCATAGCCATTATTTTTTGCATTCTTTGCCCATTAATATCAGCATTTCCACCATTATTCCATCAAATTATAGGAAGCCATCCTCAAATAATTTTAGCAATTATTACTTTGAATGTGAGCTTGAAAGAGTGTAAGAGTGTGTGTGTGTGTTTCCCTACATATACATGGCAGAATCTGCCAGAAACATGGATCAAGAAGATAAATTCCTGCAAGAACTGTCGCTCAGTCGAGCAGCATCTGAGGTTCCTGAACAACAAAGTTCACCCCAGAGCTCATTTATTCTGTTTCTGTTTACTTCTACTTCATCTGTTACTAAAATGGGTTAAAAAAAAAATAAAATAAAATAAAAAGGGAAAAAAGGAGGAGATGCATTTTAATGCTTAAGTGACTGAAGCTTCGTATTTCAGAGGCAGACTTTCTACATTCATTTCATTGTCTTAAGTTGAGCTGCAGAAGTGCATGAATTCAAATATCAATGTCCATTCTTCATTTTCTTTCATGTAATATCATGTAAGTGCGGTCTCATGCTCTTTGTTCTTTGTTTCCTTTTGTAACTGGAATGTACTCCGGAGGTCAGAAGGTCACCTCCATCCTGTATTTTAAGGAATGTTCTCATACTCATAAAATCTAACATCTCTCTCATTTTCTAACCTTCCTGCCTGCCATGGGGTGCTCCATCCTCTCCCCCTCCCTTCCTCTCTCATTCCTCATCCCCATGTTGTGTGTGTGTGTTTGTGCGTCATGTTTATGGGTGTTTGCAGTGCATGGGCAGTGGGAGGAGTGGTCGTCATGGAGTTTGTGCTCTGTGACCTGTGGGCGGGGGTCCAGGACGCGAGCCAGGAAGTGTATGGATGAAGGCGAGGCTATGGCTTGCGGACGGCCCGAGATTCAGACCAAACTCTGCAACATAGCGGTGTGTCCCGGTTAGTACCATCCCCATTAACATGATACACCACGTCTCTCTCTTTCTCTTTAAAGCATGACCTTGTCCTCCTTTTCCTCCAAGTCACAATAACTCAAAAACATGTCATGTATGTATGTTCAAACATTTGTAATATTTTGTGCTCTTCCATTACAGCTCCGTTACTAACTATAAAAATCCCTCTCACTGTTTCACCAGAATCCTGTCAAAGGCTGATTTTATATTTTAGCATCAAAACGGGGAATCATGCTGAGTCAAACACTTTCATTCAGACTGAAATAGCTCAAGAAATACTGAAAGGATTGTTTTACAATTTGATTACAGTTTGACTTTAGTATAATCTTTTTACATTTGGGAAAATGCCTACAAGAAATTGTCACTTGTGAACTTGGGCAGAAATGCTGACAAGAATAGGTTGCACATTTGGTACAGACACCTTGTCTCTATCAGGATGCATCATAATCAGTCTGTTGATTCAGAACTTTTTCATTGTAGAGAAAATGTAATAAAATTTATTATAGAGTTAGCATAGATCATAGTTTGGGATTTGCATTTGCAGCAAGGTTTTTAGTTTTGATTGTACACGAACAAGAAATGACAAAGGCATAATTTGACACTTAATGTAAGTTAAGAATTGTGATTAATATTAAAGGACAACAATTTAATGACACCTACCCAAACCCCCAAAAATCTGTATCACCTCTTTTCCTGTTAATAATATGCTAGTTATTTAGTCATCGTAGTTAGCTAGCATTAGCATGCTAACACCTCTGATGATCTGTGTTGCTATTGTCTAAAATCAATTAGTGGTCTGCTTTCATCCTTATATTGTCACAGCAGACATGGCCCTAATGAAGACCTTGTTGGTCCTAATGTCTTAATTTTTAAACAGTATTGTCAAAATTCTAATATGCCTTTAATATTATTGTTGGCCATTTGCACTTTCAAAAGAAGCATTGCTTCTTTTGTTTTGTTTTGTTTTGTTTTGCTCATATAATTAAGCTCTGTATTAATTTAAAAAGAAATCAACACACCTGTATTAAAAAGACTTCTATATAAAATTCACATATGGACGCAGATGTTTTTCCACAACCATGGTTTTCTATCTTTATATTGTCCTTTGCATCTGCTTTCCTATATTTACAGACTGCCATAATATAGGATGTGTAGCATGATTAAAACACATTTTATTTTTAATTTATGTAGTAACCTGTAACTATGACTATTTGTTAGAGTAACTTAAACTAATATGAGAACTTGCCAGTCAGAATACAGGCCATTTTTTTTCCAATGTTTTTTTTTCCCCCAAGTCATGGGATTATTGCTGATTTTAAAACTTGCCTTCACCTGTAGAATGGTAGCCTAGCAAATGGGCTGGACCTGCATGCTTTCTTCCATGGCTTACTTGGTATAGATTGCTGAGCAGTCCTGCCACAAGGCACCTCAGTTATTGTCTTTGAGATTACCTATTAAGACTTTACCTCGTCAAGAACAGCAATGAGTCTCAGGGTGGAGCCCTATCTAATTCTGCTGTCAGGGCTACTGCAGGACTGTCCCAGACTTTCCAGTTGAACATCGGGCTGGAATGGGATAGGACTCAGGAGTAACTGAGATAAAGTTTTGATGACGCAGTCTTTGTGAAGAAACAGTTGGACAACATATGATATGAATCAGTGCAGCTTGCCACTGAACAATTTTCCAGATTCCATTTGGCTTAGATATAAAAATAAATAAATAAATAAACATTAGCATCAACTGCATTTTTTCTCTCTGTGAGATT
>CM047991.1:11082295-11098167 GCA_026261665.1 Melanotaenia duboulayi | reverse complement strand
CACTGAGCCATGCCGCCCCCCTACATTTAAGACAAAGTGCTGGTTCAACACTATTAGGTCATTTATTGTAATGATAATGCTGCATTCACTGTACCTTGGAAGTGGGAACGTGAGCTCCTTGAATCTTGCTGGTTGCAATTAGGCTAACACTTATTCACATTGTTAGTTGTATGGTTAAGTAAAGAAAAAAAATAAAAGATAAAAATGATCCACCAGTACTTTCTTTAATTGCATTTAACCGGATAAGAAAATGTGGTCCCCAGTTGTTGTTTGTACAGATGTTACCAGTGTGTTATTAGAAATTCCAATTTCCAATTCGTTAGGTGAATGCAACAACCATTAAGAAAGAATGAATTACTGGCCAGTTATTAATTTAGGCCGCTAAAAACTTTATCAAGACACATAAGGGTTGATATAAGTAAAGTCTGGGGTTTATTAGGGGGGCTGTAGCTCAGGAGGAAAAGGAGCTGTCCTTTCCCTGCCTACATGTCGACACCCAACCCTAGNCGTTGGCCCCGGTGGCGATTGTCATGTCCTAGGCAGACCATGAGTATGAGTGAGTGTGAGTGTGTGTGTCTGTGTGTACAGTATGAATAGGTAGATTTGACAAGTAGTGTAATGCGCTTTGAGTGGTTAAGCTGACTGACTGGAAAAGTGCTATATAAATACAAGTCCCTTTACCATTAACTGGTCAGTGGCCATGCAACGCAGCTGTGACCACAAGGTACTGGTGGTCTACCACCATCCATGGTTCAAATGCAGATCAGAGAAATGTAAGCGTTTACATGGCACCCATTGAATATTTTTCTACTGCTGTTACTGCTCTATTATGTTTTGAAAATAACATTCTACATATGCTAGGCTATTGACTGACGTTAACAGAAGGCATAGACCCTGAGGAAGAAAAAAGCAAGTGGAGTCATAGGTCGCTCCATGCCCTAAAAAAATAATCCACGTGAATAGAGGTGTGAATTATCGGGGAAGAAAATTAGCTGCTGCGCTCTCTCTTGTTTTCTCATCTCTTAAGTTACGGGAACTTTATAGGTACTAAGGAGATATTTTTTCTTCCAGACTTTCAGTTGGTTGTCAGTTCAGGCATCCAAAAATATACCTTTTTTCCTCTTTATTATCTCAGCTACAATCGCTGTGTGAACCAAACACAACAGGTGCGATATTGTTGTGACATACCGCTGCAATCATCAAGCTGTTTTTTTTTTTTTTTAATGTTACTGACAAAAAAGAAAAATAAAAATCACATATATATTATTTAAAGTTGTGTGGGTTGAGGAATAATGCAAAGAGTATGAATGTACATAACAGAAAATTTTTATTTATTTATTTAATCCACTAACACCCAGATGCTTGGTTGCACACATGAATACAATCCAGCTTTAGTTAAATTCTTCAGTATTCATTTGCCTGACTGATGGACCTGTGTTGTATTTAAATGTTTTATATTGTTATCATTATTCTTATTAAACTGTGTGCAACACCAGTGAAGAGATAAGGCATGGTGCCTTTCTAAGAACACTAAAGAAAATTCAAATGAATATACTCAGTGTGAACTCTTGCAAATGAGGCATGGAAGGAATTTGTAATCCACTATTTCATAAAAGATTGAAATATTTAAATTGTTCATAAACCTTAAAATTTTGTTGTTGCTATTTATGGAAAAAAACAAATAGCCAAAATATATTTATTCTCCATCGTAGCTCAGTTTATCTTTTTTTTTTTTTTTTTTTTTTTTATGTAACCTAGTAAATTCCTCTGCCTTCCTTTTTCCTTTCACTTACATTTGCTTTCAAAATGCTGCATCCCGTTTCTCTGATCTCCCTTATGTCTCCTTACTCTCATCTACCCCTCTGTTTCTTTTCACCCACCTCCATCGCTGTCCTGCTGTTCAGTGGAAGGCCAGTGGTTGGAGTGGGGGCCCTGGTCCAGGTGCAGCGTGACTTGTAATATGGGAACCCAGCAGAGGCAGAGACGTTGCAGTTCGTCTGTGCACGGCTGGGCTGAGTGTCAAGGTCCCCATCAGGAGAGCAGAAACTGCACCAACCCTTCATGCAGCGGTAAGGCATACAAATGAGTGCTCAGTATTCACACTCACATGCCTCCAAACGCCATTATGCAAACATAGACCATGCATTATCTAAAGGCATGCACATGCTTGTCTCTAATTTAAGTTCCACATATGAGTAATTTGTGGGTTGGGACCCAATTTGGCAAGTCTGTTTTCAAGGGGCCCTGGAGGACAAAAATACTTGGGTGTTTTAATGAGCAGCGCCCCGACTTACTCTCGAGTTGACTTTATTTCTGAATTCCCAGTGAAAAGTAATACATTTTTAAAAAACGCTTCCATCCATCTCCCTGATCTTCACTGACAAAGCTTTGCTTATGCTTTAGGTGGAGGTAACTGGGGCAACTGGAACCACTGGAGTCTCTGCAGCAAGACCTGTGACTCCGGGTGGCAGCGGCGCTTCAGGATGTGTGAGGGCACTGGAATACAAGGTTATCCCTGCGATGGGTCGGGAGAGGAGGTCCAGTCCTGTAATGAGAAGAAGTGCCCTGGTCAGTGGCTCAGAAGTGTTATCCTATGCAAATGTGTTTAAGAGAAAAAGTAGAAATAAAAATGAGAACTATTTTATGTATCATAGTAATGTTCTGCATGTATTACTTATGCCTTCAAGAGCCCTGCAACTCCACATATCTCCATGTCTCACATGTTGTGTTTTTCAGTTTGAAAGAAATGTGTCTGTGCCTTATTTGCACATGCATCGTGTTTGTCAGGCAGAATGGAAGTAATTCCCTGTGGTTCAGACCACAGCCAAAGACTTCAATTGCAGTTTTATAACTGTGCTTCTAATCTTCATCTTTATTTTGCTTCTCTATTCTTATTCCAGTCCATCTTTACTCCTTCATTGATTTTACATCTTCATGGCTTTGTTTTTTTTCTTTTAATCCTGTCTGTTTACTTGTGATTTACTCCACTTCCCTTCATATGTTTCCTCTTTAATATTGTTTTGATGTGCTTATCTACTCTGCCTTCTCTAGCATGCTGTATTTCTTTCTGTCTCTCTCCCTACTTGAGGACATGATGTTCAATGGTCCATTTGGAACTGTTTTACAGTGTTTTTACTGGAGCTGTTTGAATGCAAGTGTATTTTTGGTATATACTCAAATACCTCATATATACATGCTTGCTTTGAGCTACTGTAAATGATCAACCTCTAAGTGCAGCCTCGACCGCCACTTCTTTGTTTTCAGAGGTCTAAAGCCTCTAAAAGATCTTGTCTGTTGGCATTGCAGGGGAACATCATATCATATTTTCACTCTTTCTGTCTTTGCTCTTCGCTCTATGTCCCTCTTCATCTCTCAGTATCTGCCTCTGCCACCCCCCCACACACACACCACAACCACCACTCCTCTTGGAATATCTTCAGAGCACACTCTTCTGTTTTTTCATCAGGGTTACGAAGGCAAGGGAAGGGATAGGGGGAGAAAATAGATGAATATAAAGAGGGGATAAGATGAAGAGGGAATGAGATACTGCACTGAGGCAATGTCACTGACAGAGCACTGAAAAATGTACAAGGGAATAAGATTGGGAGCTGCTGCAGAAGAGTATAGATTTGAATCTTGTTTTTGGGGCTTTTCTGTCTCTCCATCCCCCCTTTTTTTCTTTTTTCTTTTTTTTTGTGTCTGTGTGACTGTGGAATTTTTTTTTTTTTTATTTGTCTGCTAGGCTGTGCAGCATTTTACTTTTCATGTGTGTTTCTTAACCACAGCTCCTCATGAGATATGCAAAGATGAGCATCTCCTTTCTATGTCATGGAAGAGAGCCTCAGCTGGAGAAACTGTCTTCAACAAGTGTCCAATAAATGCCACTGGTAAGTCACATCATCTGCATTTGGTTGATGATGCTATCAGTTCATCAATCTCATTTTAATTTGTACATAGGGTGTTTAGGAGGCGATTATTAGCCCTAAAGGTTTGTGAGTACAGTATAGGGACTAGCAATCACTGGGCCAGTCAACATGACTTGATACAATGAAGAAAAAGTAAAATTTTAATACATGTAAAAGAATTAAAATGTAATGAGAAGATTGTTAGCCTTCAAACCTCATTAGCCCCAGATAAGCTAGAAGCACGAGTAGGCTAGTTAGCATAAGCATGGCAAATACAACCCTCTGTTGAAATGGACCCTCTGAAATATTTATGGTCCATACGTGTTAGAGCTTAATGTTTTTTTTGTTGTTGTTGTTGTTTTTTGTTTTTTTCCTCTCTCTCTGCTGAGTAATGTTTCTTTTTGATTCAAAATGACCAATAGCAGTCATGGTAAGAGCTGTTTGGATCTTCTAAATACTAGTGAAATGAGCTGTAATACAGCCGTCACTATTGCCTTTAGCATATGAAAATAAAAGAGAGGAGATAATTTTGTATCAAGTGACACTCGATTACTCTAATCCAGTAAAATTACTGTGATTTCTAAGGATAAATAAGAACACAGTAGAGTGAGTAGTATAGTAGTAATATCTCTGACTTTTGTGCTAATATTTAATATGCTACTCTATCTTATTATTGTGATTAGACACAGTGCCTAAAACACTTTTTTGTTTTTGTTGTAAAAAAATTAATTGAACATCTGTATTTTAGTGCTGCACACTGACATCATAGCTTAATATAAGTATAGTTGGATTCTCAGAGGCACTTTGGTTGTCTTTTATTTTATTTTTCTGCCTTGATGTTTGCCAACTACAGGACAAAGAAAAGAGCTTATGAAAAGTTTTTCTTAACTATTGAATGCAAACAATGCTATCATTTTATTAGGTTTAGAAGAATGTTAACTCTATAGTGATAAATTAATGCTTAACAAGCTAGTTAGCATGGCCCATGTCAAGCAATGTCGATAGCTAACATTGAGAAAGAAAGAACATATTAAAACTAATAGTCTACTAAATAAAAATGAATAAATAAAGGATTATATTATAACTTTGTTGGTACCACAAAGGGACATTTTGAAAGAAAGAACCTACTTGATTAAAACTTTTCATATAAAACTTCTAGAACATTATTAGCACTTATTAGCATGGCTAGGTCACAGTAGATACAGTAAATAAAAAAAACTACGGTAAGTTATTGCCTTCTTGATTTGAGAAAATTCTAGAGCGGAAGCTAGTTAGTTCTAGAGCGGAAGCTAGTTAGCCCATAACTTTTAGCACATAAGGTATATTTTAGAGGGGAAAATACACAATTAAATAATAAACTTATTAAAAAAGTAAAAATTATTTGCTATCCCTATGAACAACAGGGACACTATTACAGATTTGGACAATGTTGCCATAGAAATTTGAACATGGCCAGCAGAAGCTGCAGATCATGTGTTTTATTCTATGGTTCCACATACCAGCGGGTACATACATGAGCAAAACTAGCTCTGAGAGATTCTAATTATCACTGATTCAAAGGCTCATAAAACCAATGTTCGTAAATGGCATTCCTGTAGTCATAATAGCATTATTAACGCATGCATTATCCACCATAACTTAGTACAGCAGGCATGTTCTGTTTGAACACAGTCAATCTNCCATAACTTAGTACAGCAGGCATGTTCTGCTTGAACACAGTCAAGTATGGGTATTACTCATCCTTGTAGTTTTAATCTAAACTGAGCAATTTCTAAAATTATGGGTTGCCAGACCTTTCTTTTAACTTCCTGGGTCAAGTCAAGATGAGATGAGGTTCAAATGATCTATTATACGAACATGTGCTCTGCCATTGACTTCATCATCAAAAAATGCCTGACTGAATTAGATAGCCAGCCAGAATACAATTATCGCTTGAAGAATTACTTTTGATATTAAATTAAGTGTAACATTTCATTAAGAAACTTACTTGACACTTAATTGTTCTATCATGCATTGACTGATTAAAAAATATTGTTAATGATTATTTTCCTTCACTTCACTGATGAATCTCCTGCCTGTCAGGTGAAGATAGTTTGCATGTGTGGTATTGAGTTTGCAAAAGTACTGTGCTAGCCTTACTTTGCACTGAGCATGACAGAATGTTTCATGAAAAGGCAAATGAACAGTAAACAGTGGTTTCTCTAGATCTGTTGAGTAAACATATATTGTTGAAACATTGTAATTACATGTACAAAGACATTTAGTTTTTAGAATTTTTTTGTTTGAATATAGGCAGTGATCCATTTTAGCACAGAATACAGGCTTTAAATATATTTGCAAAAATTTAGATGGGTAAAGTGTAACAGCGAAAACATTTCAGTCTGTTTATTATATGTTAATGAAGGAAAAAAGTCTAAGAAAAAAGACCTCCAACTTATATCTTCTGTTTCAACATTTTTTGTATAAAACATGTTGAAGAATGTTACCACAGAACATATATTGTGCATTACATCTTAAATTCACAAGGAAGAACATCATCAAACATCATTTGTATGAAAGCAGCTTGCTCTGCTGTATTTCTGAGTGCACAGACTCGTCACACTAGCGTGAAATTTCCAGCTGTCTCACTGCATTAGCAGACAGTGCACNACACTAGCGTGAAATTTCCAGCTGTCTCAGTGCAGACTCTGTTTGCGCCACCAAGCTGAACATCAGCACTTTCAGACAGAATCTCCATCTTATTTTAGTTTTCCCAAAATAATGATTCTACTTGATTTTTGGGCATGCAATGTGACTTTGCAAGTCACGAGCATGTACATATACTGTATGTCACTGCACTGCAGCGTGGTCAAAAACAAAACAATTCTGCTACTATTTTATGTAACTGACGAAAAAGAGAAACATCTCATATAGAGGAAAAGTTTGTTTGATAACCACAAAAAGCAGCTAATGAGGAACGTAATAAACAATGCTGCTGCCGGAAGTGGACTATTTTTAGTGCTCCCCTTTTGTCTTTTCAGGGGAGCCGAGCTGTCCATAGTTCCCCTATATTTCAAACCCTGATACCACCACAGTGGTAATTGCCCAGTGTGAAGGCTATCACTAAAATCAGTGAAAGGCTCTTTGTGCTTGGTCAGGATCTGTACCACTATAAATGATGCTGCGGTCGATGCGCTTTGCTGTCTTCATAGCTTTTGTTTAGTGAACAGAGAGTGTAGTTCTTCTACCCTCTCCTCATGGGACCTTCTCCTGATGTAAAATCCCAGGAGAAATTGCTGTGAACTTTGGTGAAAATCTCACTTTACGTTGCATCTTTTACCGAGTATGATGCTCCCGCCATGGATCAGACACATATTGTCGTTCGGTTTTGTGAAGCAGAAGTCCATCCCTACTCCTCATGGGAATAATGTTTTTTTTTTTTTTTTTTTTTTTTTCCTTTTGGTGGCTTGCCTACACTCTGCTGCTGTCATTGTTGCTAATAACCTGGCATCTGGTTGACTTGCTCCTTCCCTCTGCCCTGCTCCAGTGACAAGCATCAGCACGGCTCACATGTTTGACTGGCTGCCAGTTGACAAATAATCATTCCATTTTGAGAAAGGGACAGCACAGCTGTAAACTTAACCCAGTTTTTCAAAAAAAAAAATATTCAACTTTGATCTCAAGATTCAAAAGGCTGTAGCTTGGAAGTGGTTAGCAGTAAAGGCATACAGCAGGGGTGCCTAAGTTCGGTGCACGAGATCTACAATCCTGCAACTTTTAGATGCAGCCCTTCTCCAACACACTTGAATCAGATGTCATCTGCATGTCATTCAGCTCTGCAGAGGCCTGCTAACGAGCCAGTCATTTGATTCAGTTGTGTTGGAGATGTGCATTCTGTCATCTACTCTGCACTGACAATGAGCACATTCTCAAACTCAGATTTCCTCATAAACTTTTAATACAAAAAGTACAATAAGCACATCTCTTTACAGTTGAAAAAATATATGAATGTCTTTTGTAGTATTTGTAGACATGCATTTATTGCACCAATGTTAAATGTTTGTGTCTCTTTTCTTTTTAGGAACTGTTAGTCGTCGTTGTATGCTGGACAATAACGGAGTTGCTTTCTGGGGTCCTCCGAGCTTCGCCAGATGCGTCTCACTTGATTATAAAAATTTACATATATCTGTAAGTTCCCTTCTACGAAGTAAGTATTTTTAATCTGAGAACCTCTTTTAGCTGATCTTTTTTCAGGGTCTCAACCAACAAGAAGAAAACAGCTGTGTTTGATCGGGTGACATCATTTGAGCCAGATAGCCGCTGCATCGCTCTACATCATTACTCAGCCCCATCAAATCTGTGTCTGTTTAATATTTGTTTTTAAACGTTGTGCTTTGCCTTAATATTACCTTTTCAGCCATCAAGTTTGCTTAAAATAGAATTGGACTAATGTCCGTACTAAAGGCTTGCCACTATCTCTAATTAGGTTTTCCAGAGCGTTGCACTCACACTTATCAATTAATGAACATAGCTAATGAATGTGTTCATCAGGGAGACTCTTTTCCTGCTCTATGAACTTCAACCTTTTCTATCTATTCGATAATGGCAGAAGGAGATAGGGGTCAGGGATTGTGTGTGACAGAGCTGATTGCTCTCCTAGCTTCTGTTCCAACCTTTCATTAACATGTGGAGTCAATAATTAATTTTCTTTGATTCCTGTTATCTTTAGATCTTCCAGTAACTCTCTCTTGCTCTTTTACCTTCTCTTTAGATTTAACATGCAGTCATTGGTATTTTATTTCTTTTTGTTCCCCCTGTCAAAAACCTATTTTTTAATGTTTTTTTTATACCCTTCTATTTATTTTGAGATTATATTTTTTATGAAGCAAAAGTTTGTTTTATTATTGCTTGATATTGGACTTCAACTGGAAACAGCTAAATAATAATGTGCCAAATGTATTCAGTAAATGGAAAGTCTACACTGCTCTGGATGGAGCCTTGTTGTTTTAACACATGCAAGATGTATTAGTGACAGAAGCAACAATGAAAAGTCTGTTATCTGGATGCTCTAAAATTGTACTGTACACCTGTAAGATGCCCATGTTATGTGCCCTTATGTTCCTCCATAGCATTACAAATGCTTGCTGTTCAGCCATGTGTTGGTAACAAGCCAGATGGTCCTTCTCCTCTTTAGCCTAAAGTCCAAGTTTTTATTCACTGGACCACAAGACGGTTTTTCTTTTTGCCCCAGTCCATCATGGACTTTGGTTCAGAGAAAAATTGTGTTGCTGGATTTAGTTTACACACAGAACTGGTTAAAAGTTTGATACATTAGTGTATTCATTTTAAATGCATGGGTGTGCCCATTTCTTTAACTTCTATGGTGCATATTTCTTTTTCCCTTTTTATTTTTCTTTTTTTTTTCTGAGTGTAGTTTAAACCTATGCTTGTGGATGCAATGATGGACTGTGTTCAGTGACAGTAGTTTTTTAAAACCATTTTTTCCTGACTTTTTTTAAGTGCTGCTTGCAATAAAGGTAATCCCATTTTATTGACAGAAATATTATCAATTATTAGTATGTTTAGGTTCTTACCATTAGAGCCCACAAATATTCATTACTATGTATACATCATGTCACCTTCTCATTCTAAATAATGGCATACAAATAATAATTGACATGTTTTAGTTACCTTGAAATAGGCAGTTTATATTTAAAAAAGTATATATCAGATTCTCTCTGTTGTGTTTAATACAGTAGTCCACATGTTTGTGGGGTGGTGAATACTTGGTTGCAATTGGCAAGTTGTGCCTCTAGGTGTCACTAGACCTGAAACAGTGGATCTCTAAAGTGCTACACAACTTGCAAAGTGGATTCTTCCCTTCTTTGCTTTAAGATATTCTGCCTCTTTAGGATGATCCTGGAAAGTAAATACGCTTCTAAAACTAAATGCTTTTCTCTTTTTCAGCAGTCCAAGTGTTGTATTTGTGACATTTCAACATACGAATACGGATAAATAATTTCCAAACATTGCATTCTACTCCATATAAAACAGCTTCCCAATATATTTCAGGGAATCAAAGTATAGTCTTGCAGAAAAGAAACAGCTTCTTTAAATGTCTCTGTTTCTCGACATATTGTAGTTACGAGAGCATCTCGCGAAGGGTCAGAGGACCCTGGCCGGGGAGGGCATGTCTCAGATCGTACGGCGTCTCCTGGAACTCTTGCAGAGAAGGAGCTACTTCAGTGGCGACCTTCTCTTCTCCACGGAGATCCTGCGAAATGTGACGGACACCTTCAAAAGAGCAACCTACATCCCAGCTCCCGACGACGTGCAGGTGGGCAGAACCTGAAAGCTTTCTCTTGTGATCCTCTTTGGTCATAAATTTTACAAAACATGCCATCTGCAACATTTTGAAACACAGTTATACCAAAACTTTTTATATTCCATCTTTTACCTTTTACGATATGTTTGTGTACATGGGACTTCTGAGGTAGTCATGACAGAAAACAAAGTGGAATTTCTCTGCAGAACTAACTGCCAGTGGATTGGGGGTGGCTATATGATACAATTAAACATTGTTTTTTTCTCCTGCATATAGAAATTCTTCCAGATTGTCAGCCACATGTTGGACTTAGAAAATCTCGAAAAATGGGAGGACATCCACCAGGTAACCCCTTGTGTGTTATGAATGTTTGGTAATGTGTGGACACTGGGTGTGTTTGGCTATTTATACCTCTTTCATTTCAAGTATCTTGAATGGGTGTTTGGATATGTGTGTGAGAAGGTGGACGTGACTTCATCCTATATTAATTTTCATTGTTAATCATAAAAGCACACCTGTTTATAGAGCACAATTGCTACCTGTTAATTACCCCACATGTTAATGCGTACATGTCTGTGTGCTTTTGTGTGTGACCCATTCATTTGCCCTTGAGTGTTGGTGTATTTAATTGCCATCTGGACATATTAAACAAGCATGTCAAGAGGATATTTTATCCCGCATGGCCACACTTTACAGCCCTGGAACACACTGAGTGAACTAGCTAAGGAATAAGAATTTTTATTGGAGAGGATGTGTGATATCAGTAGCTGGCTTTAGATTTTTAATCGTGACATCATCACTTGTTTTTTCTATCCTTCCATCTGCAGTTCGCTCCCGGTGCTGCTTTGTTGATGAAGATATTAGAAGATTTCATTCACTTCATTGGAGAAGCTCAGAAGCCTTTTCAGAGTTTCTTGGTGGTCACAAACAATCTTAGTAAGTCACTGTGAACCGGACACTTATTTCGATTTTCTTGTAATTTATGTAAGACTTTGAGGGTGAATTTAGGAATTTTTTTTTTTTTTATCTTCATTACCAAATAATTTTTGCTTAAACTGTAATCATGACAGTTTAACTCTGAAAGCTTAACAATGAGTACTTTCTTACTTTAATTGTTTTGTCTCGCCTGTCTTTATTTAAACCTCAGTTTTGCACCGCAGAGTCTGAACCTTTCTTGTCTTTCTTTCTTTTTTTTGCCATCTCATGTTTGCTTAGTGATAACCATACAGAAAGAGCCAGTTTCCGCAGTTTCCAGTGATATCAACTTCCCCATGAAGGGCCGGAGAGGGATGAAGGACTGGGCAAGAACAGCAGAGGATAAGCTTTACATCCCTAAAGAGGTCTTCACCATCCCAGCTGAGGGTAAGAGATACAAGATAAATATCAGTTGCACCACTGGTTCAAATTTGACAGGGTGCTGTAATAATCAGTGCTACACATTGTGTTAGACAACCAGGACCAGGCTGTACTTGGTTACATTTGTTAGATGGGTATTTCTAGAAACTGTCACCACTTTTACTTGTAAGCGAGGGCAAGATGCAAGGACTGATACTAAAACTAAAAACATGGCCCTCTCTCCAGACTGCTGAATCCGACCTTATACAGTTTAATGAACTATCTGTCATCCTATGAAACAACAGTTTCCCTCTTAAATACATTTTCTCCAATGTTTGTGGTGGAATGATTAATGTTTGCTAATTAGCCTAATGGGCTGGACGAGGGGTGCTGTGTATCTATCAAGAATAATAAGTGTTTTAGCGGAGTGAGATATCAATATCTTGTTGGCAATACACCTATGATATTGTGGGTTAGTTGTAGCTAATAAAATCAAAACATTGTTAATTGCATTTTTTGTTATCCTTAAATTCATCTATCCTATTTTGAGTAGCAATCCCCAGTAAATGTGTAGTGAAAGTATGTTAACATGACTAACGTATAATTGAGGTTATGTTAACTTTTTTTAAGCTAGACCACTTTATCTTTGTCCTTTGCCTTGCTTCACTCCCGTAAGCCCAGCTACAGTGGGACATTGAAATGGCTGTGCAACTGAGTAAGCTTTTAAATCTGTCATTAAATTCAGACAGGGACTAGACTCAAGTGATTTGTTTAGGATAAATAAATATATATATATAAATATTGTGCTTTCTAAAAATAGAACCAAGCTGTAACATGTACAGGGTGAATAAGATTGGACCTAAAAGTGAGCCTTGAGGAACTCCACAGTTTAGAGGGGCAGATGAAAAGACAGAGAAAGATCTGTTTCTAAGATAAGAAGCAAACCTCTTCAAAGCAGTGCCCTGAATACAAGCCAGGCGGTGTAAACGATTTAAAAGACTGGTGTGAGCCACAGCATCAAAATTATAATGGCCTTGAAGGGCTTCTCAAGAACATACAAGTTTTTTATTAATAGCGGTTTCCTGAATTACCCTGAAAGCTTCAAGTTCTTAACCAGTTTTAAAAGATGGCAGTTCTATCTGAGCAACACAAAAATGTTTAAAGTTGTTTGTCAAAGCTGCTCTCAATTGTTCTCCGTGTGGTTTCAGTTTAACCCAAGAATCATGAAAAATGTCTGAACGCATTCCAAGAAATAGAGAAAGATAACTAAACTGATAAAAATTAATTTAGAAAAAAAGAGAAAAGAAGAAGAAATCACGAAGAATTCAAGTTGACGTTATAAAGGTAAAAGGATAAGGGTGCAAGAGAGTGGGAAGAACATGGTTTATACTAGATAAGAGAATTGCTGTGGCAGATGGGATCCACTACCAGCAAAGGCAAAGGTCACATCCCACAGGAAATTACACTGGCAGACTTTCTGTCTGCCACCCCATCCCCCTTGCCAAATTAAAGTTCAGAGGACTGCAGGCCAAAAGAGTAGAGCTTCTCTGGCCTCCAACTCACACAGATGAAACTCTTTGATTGGCATTTAAGACATCCTGGGATGCCTCACTGATGTCACCTACTTTCTGTGTCCTTATTATGCATATGTACGTATGTTGAGCTTATTCTAAACCACTAGTCATTTACTATCTGTGTATACCTTTTAATCACTTTGTCATTGGTTTAATTCAGTATTTTATGAAAGACAATTAGAACTTTGTAGTGCTATTCAATTGCCATGTTTTCTGTGATATTTTTGAAGTCACTTCATGATTTATTTTGCTACTGTTTATGCTAATATTGTTGTCTGTTTTCAAATGTTGACGTGGTAAATATTTGCTTCACGCAGTGCTTGTTGTGCAGTAAAACTGACCAACTGTATCACATTTACACTTCGACTTACTCAAATGCCATTCAGCACTTACCTCTGCCATTTTAGCATACAAAATTAGGTAAATTGCATCATCCAAACTGTAGCCTTTTCAGTTAGGACATTATTGGTACTCTTTGCCCCTGTGGGAATGCTGATTCTTCCCATTCGTGGCTATGAGCTGAGGTCTTCAGCTGACTTCTATTGGTTTGCTTGGTTCATTTACCCAGTAATGAAAGCCCATTTCAAATGGACAGCTTAAACATGCTCATAAAGGCCAGTTGGCGCATTTGTGTGGTGCACATGCGCAGATTGGCATCCATACACACAGCCAATTGATAGGTTCATGAACCGCTTCAGTAAGCAGAGGCTGGGACAGCTCTTTTCTGATTTTGGATGTAACAATCTCCTTTACTCCCTTCGGTTTCTCTCTTTTCTTTTGCCAACACACATGCAGAGAGCATGCTCTATGTTATATGCAAACAGGGATATAATGCTGCAACTTAGAAATGACTTCATATTTCAAAAACCCTATTATTGTAACATACTAATGGTTATGCCTGCATATAATTAAGGTTTTAATATTACTAATGCAGGAGCACAAACCACCTAACTCCTACTAATGATTCATGCATGAGTCTTTTAGTTATAAGTGTTTGAATATTACTGTTATTTTTATTTTGGGTCAGTAAGAGGTGCTAAAAAATGAAATTTATAGAAGAGGATTTGTATGTCTATGCATTAAATGATTATGTTGGATAAAAGGGTATCTTCATTTCAACTTGTAATAATGGGGTATAAATGACCAAAACCAAATAATATACATTTCCAGGGTTTTCCCCAGGATTTTTTTTAAACTGTGGAGGAGGGTTTTACAACCCCCTGCCCCATTTTTATTTATTTATTTATTGTTAAAGCTTTTCTATTTCTGACCTGGATATCTTTCTAATGGTGTCTTTTAGACAGTATTTTTGCATTTATTTTCTTCTCTGTCATTTTTTGATGCAACTGTAACACTAATAAAGTTTGTCTAATTCGGACTCTAAAGAGCTGTAGACTCTGCTGTACTGTGCAGCCTGTCCAGGAAATCAGCCACAGCTGCTGCTCTCTCCTGCAATACTTTTGCTCTGCATACACTTTTCTCTCCTTTTTATGAGAAATCTTTCATGAACAGCTGATGGAGATGCAGAAAAAATATGAAAATGTTTACATCACATTTGGCATTTAAAGACATTGATACCGCCGCATACACAACCCTGCCCTGCCATGGACGAAGTGTCACGTTTAAATATGAAATCCAGGTCAATTGTTTATTGCACATAAAGATCCCTACAAACTCCTAAATACCAGACAGCTTCATGACTGCCAGACAAATACACAGTGGCTGGTTGGGAGGAAAGGAACAGGAGCTACTCCTGGGTCAATCATCCAGACCTTTTGAGGGA
Source organism: Melanotaenia duboulayi (assembly GCA_026261665.1). Lineage (NCBI taxonomy): Eukaryota > Metazoa > Chordata > Actinopteri > Atheriniformes > Melanotaeniidae > Melanotaenia > Melanotaenia duboulayi. The sequence continues at coordinate 11,083,266 of CM047991.1, read as the reverse complement.
ACATCCTCCGTCAGCAACCAATCCCTGAAGATCAGCTAAAGCGCGCACCAATCCCGAAGAGCTCAGTAGTATCACTTAGCAGCAGAGATTACAGTATGGATCCATTCATACAATATAATTTACATTTGCAACAACTAAAAAAAAAACATGTTAATTCTTAAGACATGGCAGCTTTTATTTTGCTGAGGCCGTGCGCCACAGTCATTTACATGTTGCGGAAACCCCCATTTCATCTCCTTTTCCTTTCTAAGCAAACATCACTTTTACATAACTCATTTAATTCTTGCCTCTGAGTGTGAACGATGGTTCAAAACGTCATTCCCTGGAGCTGACATTATACACACTGCATTAGGGGTTTACAAGGAAACTCAATAAGCTAATTGTTATGGCAGATTACGGCATGGATCATTTTGAGAATGGGAGATTTAACTTTTAATGGTCAACAGTATTTGTCCAAACTAGTTTAAACAGACAAAGGGCTTTACTAAAGATGGAAACACAGGACATTAAGGTAAAGACAAAAAGGCTTGATCCATACAGAGGAAAGCATTTTTGTGAAACTGTTGACCTCTAAGTATGAATGATTTTTTTTTTTTTTTAACTGTTGATTGAGGGAGAAAATAGAGACCTGTCAATTCCACATTTCAGCCCAGTATTACTGATGCAACACATGTGTAAGCCTGTTCCCATGTCTGCAAGAGGCCTGAGGTCTTAATGAGTTTCAAGTGATTCCAGCATTGAAAATGCCAAAATGTATTTTGTAACTCTCATAAGACAAATTCTGAATTTCACCAATTTATGAACGTGATTCAGATCTTAACCAAAACTTAATGGGCTCTTCCTTTTCCCATACTCCCAACTCTCCTCGAGTTTCATTAAATTCAGCCTGGTATACCGTTGAGGGTACAATAGTATTACCTTTGAGGGTACCACCACAGTAACAGTTCTATGCACCGCTAAAGGTTCAATTA
>CM047991.1:11069121-11082060 GCA_026261665.1 Melanotaenia duboulayi | reverse complement strand
ATATATATATATATATATGTGTGTATAATATATGTATATTATATGTTTATGTATATTATTATGAAATTACTTGTATAGTTGTTATAGTTGTTTTTGTGTGTGTGCGTGTGTGTGTGTGTTTGTTTTAAATTTTGCAGTTTCTACCCCAAAAAATACAGCACCCCCCCCCAGTCAAGTTGCACCCGCGCTGTAACGAAAGCAGGCTTTTCATCATTTTTATGGCAACCATAGATTAGGCGTAGGTGGGGAGCATTCAGTTTGTTGAAGCTTGCAAATTGAGCAGCTAAATGTAACTACAGCCCGTAGACTGGCCCTTGAAATTGTCTTATATGTAACTCTTTTCATTTGCAGCATTTAGTATTCACAGATTTGTGACACATTAGCCAAACCTGCCTCTTCAATTTGTCTGGTTTGAGCTTGTCTGTTGGCTCTGGTTATATACTTGACTCTTTTGCTTATTTTTTTTTCATCAAAAACCAAATAATTTAACACACACAACAAGTATGGGCTTTTGGAGGATGGTGACAAGTTGTTTTTTGTAATGTTCTGGCAGATCATGTGCGCTCACATCAATCACACATTATAAAAATCTCTATATTTTTGTACAAGGTGGTCAGGTAGTGCCATAATCTCACTAATATACAACTCCAGATTTTCTGATGCAGTTAGAGCAGCAAAGCATACCATGAGTTTTAGGTTGTTAAAGCAGTCTGCTCTCTTTGAAACGCATTCCACTAACTAAAGTAGTAAATTTACCACAAAGCACACAGCAATTTGATAATATTCTGCTATCTTCATAACCCACTTTATTTATCTACCTATTTTTATTTTTATTAATTTAAAAAAATACCAAAATAAAAATAAATACTATACCTATAAATACCAAAATATTATATTTATTTTTTTATTTTTTTATTTATTTTGGTAACTTTAAAACCTTAAACATTATCTTAAATATTATCTTAAAATTTAAATGAAACACCTTCCTGGCTTTATAATCTCCTAGCATATTTGCTAAGATGAGATAAAAAAAAATGAGAATTGTATTACGTAATAGACCTTTTCATTTTTATAATTGTCAGTTTTACATTTTATATGTTGTATACAACAGCAAAAAAGTGTCAGTGCAAAAAAATAAAAAAAAGAGAAACGAGTACAACTGAGTAACTCACAAGTGCTTTTAGGATGTAGCTTCCGAACAGTAATTAAAATAGTAAATTCTGGCTTAGCATCAACCCTGAGCATATCTTTTCCTGATAAATGGCATATTAAAGTTCACAGCTGGTGACTGGTGGTTTGCCAATTTGCTGGATTACAGCTGACCACCAATCATTCAAATGTTCAGCAATGGGAGAGTGACAAAATGTGTTCGTAAGAAATTAGAGTTTTGTGATTGAGTGCTTTTGTGGAATTAATCATCCCGAAGTGTAGGAGTGCCACCCCCTCACATACTGATTTACCATTTACCCATAATAAACTCTCTCATTTGCATGCCTTTGCAGACACTGTCCAATTAAGTTCCATCAAACTCACAGGCTTTCTCATGCCGACTTTGATCTAGTTTTTGCCTCCTTATATTCTCACAATTGCATTTTCTTTTTTTTCTTTTGCCACTTTGAGATCTTTGTCTCTTCCTCTTTCCTCATCTGTCTTGCATAGCTATCTTTCTTTCTAAGCATTACCTCTAAGGCAGCAGGCAGACAGATTTTGGATGAGTCACCCAGTATGTCTGATTGTATCAGCCCCTCCGTCTCCTCCTGTTTCCCCTCTCCCTCTCTCTGCTGATGCTCCTCCATCGTTTCTCTCATCCTAAAAGGGCAAAGGAGGGAGTGGCATCTCTCAACATGAACTCTTTCCTTGTACTTTTGCTGTCTGCTTCCTTCAGCCTCCCCTCACTTGAGACAAAATGACATTTACAAAGGGACACTCCATCTCCTTAGGAGTTGCTCCTTTTGGCGATGGCCAGGAGAAAAGAAGCATCATCAACAAAAGGGGGGTTGATGAAAAGCAATAGTAATGATCTAGAAAAAACAAAAGATGCCTCAAACACTAATTTCAGTTTAATTGACACAATTTTGGTGCACTTTAGTCGTAAGCTTTTCAAGTTTTTTTTAGAGATGAAGTTTTTGTATTGCACTAGGTCAAACTGAGCAATAATCAGAGGCTAACAAATTAACACGGAACATTGTTTCCACCCAGCCGGAGTTTAAAATCTGATTTTTATGCACTTTACTGACTTTTCTCAGTAAGATAATTACTCCAAATGGATAATATGTAGCTGTGAAATTTTTCAGCCGGCCGAGATTTGACATTTCTCACTGTGATGTATTCAACAAAGCATTTGTCAGCGACACCTTAAGAACACATGTAAATGAAGCTAAGAATTGCAGGTTTATGAGACAGGTGAAATTTCTGCCTACTTTCTCAGCTAATAGAAAATAGCATTTACAGAGCAACACTCAAATTTTTCATGTTAAACTTAGTTGTCTACCTCCTGTATTAATTCCATTAATAAATACATAGCAACACTCACTTACCCCGTGCAAGGGTTTTAAAGATGTTTCTTTAAAGACGTTTCTTCTATCAAAACTCCAAATGAATGATTTTTTTGTTTATCTTAAGCATTTCTAACTGTCCAACAAACATTATCGTTCTTTTTAATTCATTGCTTTTACACAGAAAAGCGGGGTTTTCTCTAACAGGACAGATTAATGACTTTTGAAGGTGTTTAAATACAAATTTTAGTGTTTCCATGTACTGACTGGTTGGAAAATATTTTTTATCTTTCAGAGACGGAAACTGATTCAGAATCCACAATACACTATGTCATCGGTGCAATTTTGTACAGGACGCTGGGGATCATCTTACCCCCTCCGATGTGAGTGTTTTCTTATTCTAATAAATGATACATACATCCCTTTCCTCATATTGCTCTGTCCTTTCTCTTACCTCTGCACAACTCAATTTTTATTTCTTTGCTAGACTTTTCATCTCTCTTTTGTATTGTATTGTCTTTTTTTTACCTTTCTATTCTTGCTACCTTTCTATCTCTGCATCCCCTCGTCTGTCGCTCCTCTCTTCTATTCAATTTCAACCTCCAATTCGCCGACTGTCTTTTCTGCTATAATGTCTCAGTTGCCTCTCCTTCTTCCCCGTGTCTGCATCAGACAAAAATCTAAATTTTCTTTTCTCTTTTGCATTTTCTGTGCTTTGTTTTTCCTTTTCTTCTTCTTTGTTTTTTTTTTGGGGGGGGGGTGGATATGTGTGCATATCTAATGGGTCTCAACAATTTTAACTACAACTTGCATAAAAACAAAAGTTTTAGGAAACCAGGAAGCCTCTTTGAAATGGTTTTTGTTGATGCCCCCAGGCCCTTTTATTCAGGTCAGCGCTCTTGGATGTGGATGAGCTTGATCTGTTAAAACTACTTTCTCTCTAGCTCTGCTGAATAGGTGCAGCATTTTGTTCTTACTGGGACACTCTCCTCAGCTTTTCTTCTCTCCCACCAGGTTTTTTTTTTTATGTAATTTTTGCAAAGTCACTTAAAACCCTCAAAAGCATGAATGTGAACTGAGCATATACATTTGTATGACAACTCATCTCTATCGTTTACACTTGTATGTGTGTTTGTACTTCTGCAGCCCCCCTACGGTGATCAACTCCAAGATCCTGACAGTGACAGTTCGACCAGAACCGCAGCCCAGCGAACCCATGGTGGTGGTGGAGCTGTCACCGCTTTTAAATGTAAGCCAGAAAACAGAGCTACAGTTCTCATGCAATGCAAACACTGGCAACTACCCTGAATAACTCAGCTTTTGCTGACCATTGACAATGTTGTAGGAATTCACACTTTGGGGGAGAATTATTCAAAGAGAATAATAAAACCCAGTGAGTTTAACTTATTTTCTTTTATCATCTCAAAGTGCAACAAAAAATTTAACTTATTCCATATGTTGCACTTTCTAATGCAAGAGTTTGCTTTTTTTTCTACTTGTGGATGGAGCAACTTTTGGCCGTGGAAATTAATTTGTGTAAGGCTTTACAGGAGTGGTCTCCTCCCAGCTGACCCATGTTGACTTAATTCGGGGGAAATGGAAATTGCTGCATACTATAAAGCGCCATAGTGCTGACTGAACTGCCTGAATAAATGCAGACCTTTTTTTGACTTTCTTATATTGCAGAGTCTCCTGATGCCTATTCAGTTTATATTACAGTGGAGTGCATTATTGTAAATGACTTGTCTTCAGTGGAAATGACTGAGGGCTAGTTTAATGAGAGGCCCACCTCATGCCCTCAATAAGATGCAGGTTTCATTAGCCATTTTGCTTTGTAAAGGTGGGAACAGAATACGTAATGGTCCTCTGTAGTCAACTCGAACCATGTCTATGTGCACACATCCTAATGAAGTCAGTTTCAGACATTAGAAATTAGAACACTTTATTATCATTATATCTAAGATATAATGAGATTGCAGGTTAGCATCAATCATATCAAGCAGGATCTCGGGTCAAAATCATTGCACAGGTTTTTATTAAAAGTCTGTCTTCATTTCCCATTTTTCAACACTATTGTGCCCTGTTTAAACAGCTGATCCATTACAGTTATGTTATTTCCTTTATATGCTATAATGTAGCCTGCACCTTCCTATTATCCTGCTTTTAAAGACTTTTGGCAAAGTAATGGCACTGCAGGTTCCCTGTCTAGAGGAGGATGTCTTAATGCTGATCCTTACACGCTGTGCTGCACTGCAAACCGGAGGCACCTGCTGAGGACGGGCAGTTCTCTGGCACACGGTGTAGCACCGGGCCAAGGCAGAGTGGGCACAGCAGATGCTCGTATGTACATAACCAGTGGATGAGAGGGCAATGAGATGCTTCTGAGTTCCAGTACTGCAGTGCACTGGCTTTTATAGAATCAAAAGGGAAAATAAAAGGAAAAAAGGATGCAGCAGAGGTGGAGGTTTCCTGGCTTCTAGGGTTGTCCTATGCTGTAATTTGCTCATCAAAACATTCATGTTTAAGTTAGCTTATTTCAAGCTACATTGAGCTTGCTTCTCAGTAGATAGAGTTAAATTATACATTTCCCTTATCTTTCACTGTGTCCTGTACGCTCAAGACGTAGGTAGTGAGACAGTATTGTTTGATGGATGGAGCTTCTTTGGCTATACTGAAGGTAAGCGAAACAGCAAAAGAGTAGGAGAAAAACAGCAACTCAGCATGCTTACGTAAAAGAAAAAGAAGCATTGCTGTTGTTACTGAAGTTTGAGAAGGCCCTTGGTTGTTTCTTTCATTTATTCATTCATTCATTCATTGTTTTGTTGTTTTTTCTGTTGTTTATCTGTTTTAACATTAGAAAGAAGGAGGAGAAATAACTGTATTTTTTAAGTAAAATATACAGAATGAGCAGTTGCCAGTGGCCTGGTGATTTGGTTCGCTGGAGGAAACTAACGTGGCTTAATGCAAACTGTTCTGCTTTGAATTCTCTCCATTTTCTGTTGAAACATATTCAGAGATGGCGTATCAGCTGGGTGGCCAGTTTAGTGGAAGTAATTTGCAGCGCTGTGCTAAATTAAACACAAAGGTGTTCCTGTTAATCAGCCTCAATGATTGGAATCAGTCAGTCAAAATGTTTCAGCAACACAAACTACAGCCTTCAACAGAAACACAGAGTGGAAGAGCTTTGTAATAATAACTATAAAATAGATAAATGTACATATTAACAGCTTCAGGAAAATCTGAATTACTGCAAGGCTGCTGTATCAGACTGCATTAGTTTTAGTGAAATTTCCCCCCTTAGCTGACAGCAGAAAGTACTATATACTCTATATATGATTTAATCAATTGGCCTTTTTCATACATTGTGGTCGATTAGGTTGCTTGCTTTATGAGATCTGTCAGCACTGCTCAGATCAGGAGATACAGCCAAAATGTAATTTAACTGTTATCAAGAAGAATGTGTGATGTAAAAATGAATTAAAGCTCTGCTGCAAACTAAACACATCTCTATGGTATAGCAGTAAACACAATTACAGAAGAAGCATTAGATTAATTTTAGTTTTTATTTTGTTTTCATTCATTGGGTTTCATTTAAAACATAATCAGCTCAACTTTAATCATAGCTGCACCTTTCTATAATTGTTAGCAGCTTCTACAACCTGAATACAAAACACAGGAGAGATGTGATTGCTTAAAATCTAAAAAAAAAAAAAAACAATAACAAAAAAAACAAACAATGTGGATATGCACAGTAAATTTTTGTTCTCCAAGACAGCAGAATTTAAAGTAGTCTTGAGCTGTTACAGTCGACCTAAGCCAGTGTAGAAACATCCAGATGTTACAGCAGCGCCGTGGTAACAGCTGCCCTGGGCTTTGCTCACAAAGTGAGAGTGTGCAGGGTCATGTCCTCGCTGAGAGGACATCTGCATCAGGCTCCAGTCAACCTCCCTGTCTCCATCCTTGGTGTCTTTAATAGCGAGTAGGAAGCAAGAGGCCTGAAAGCCCCATTTCCCTACAGAAGGCCAGTACAACATATGCCAGGTGTTAGAGTACTCACACCTTCAGCCATCCTTCATGGAGTCTTTTCAGTTATATAATAAAAGCAAACCTGAGCCTCTCAAGTAATCTCCCCCTCACCTAGCAGGCTACTTTTATCAGTCAAAGAGCATCATCCTGATTTCTCTGTTTCATTTTCCAAATCTATGATCTTTGTTGTGAAGCACAACGCTATTAAGAATCCCCGAACCAGTGTCGTCAGATTCTCTTATATTATTTAGTTTCATTAGATTTATTGTCTTCACAGACAGTGTTCATCACCAAGTGTGACGTTAAATACCTTGAAGAAAATGGCTACTCCTTTGAAGAGAAATATGAGACTCCGGCTGTCAGAATCACAGACATGCTCCACTCCCTCTGAGAGCCATCAGCTGAGCAGAAGATGTCATTATGCAAGGTTTCAGTGCTAAAGAGGAGGCAGACATCGTGGGAGTACACAGGTGTCACTCTCACTGTAGTGAACATGACGCTCTGTGATTGATAGCTAAATGCTAACAGAGCTTGCCACGCTAAAGCACGCCCAGGGACATCTAACGCTGGTGATGGTGGTCTGCGTGAGAAGCAGAACAAAGCGCTGTCATCCATCAATCCATGTCACGTAGACCCTGATCTTGTGTGTATGAACATTGCATCATGCTGTCTTTTCAAGTCCAGTCATGAGAGAAGGCATCTGAACTAGTTAAGATTAGGGATGGATGACCTTTCCTGTAGAGGAGTAAATCCTCACAGTCCTGGCTTCAGTTTGCATTGCCTCCTTTTACTTATTTACAACAAACAAGTTTGTTATTTAGTCTATACAAATTTAAATACTTCACAAGCTGCAGTGTGGTTTCTTACAGTAGACATATGTCTTTCACAACAGACATGGAAACACCAGCCTGGCTGTTGACTTCCTGCTATATTCCCCTTTGCCATCAGGGGGAGCTCAAAGGCAAAGTGCCTAATGCAGGACTCAGGAAGGATCATCAAACTGAAACAGAGGGAGATCACTTTCCTCTTTTTCAGTCCTGTGGACAAATGGTATTTCAGTTGTGTGTGTTCAGCTACAGCTCCAGTCACTCTCAAGAGTACTGGATAATTGGTGGTCTCAAAATGGGATCAGAGTTGTTCATTTTGACAGGCTGAGTCTTTTTATTCTTTTGATTTAAAAAAGAAAGGTATGATCTGAGTACCTGATGCAATTCAGAGGTCTACAACGTTCATCCTAAGGGTAGAGAGAGCACAGACGATCTATACAGAAGTCATTGGTGCAGTGATCAGTTAAGATTGCCAGTGGAACCAGTTGTGATGAGTCAGTTATAGGTGTCGATTCCCTGATTAATACACTGATTGAGTCATAGTGAGTCGTCCTTAGCCACCACACGCCACTGGGCTTCGATTAGCACATGATTCAGCTACCACTTGACCTTAACGGGATCAGCTTGTAGCTCCAGCAAGTTGATAGATAGATTAAGAGTGAGCCAATATCACACCATCTGTTGTCCATTTTTCGGGATTTACACTTTTTTTTCTGCTTTTTTTTTTCCCCTTTTTGTGTGTGTGTGTGTGTGGCGGGGAGGGGGGGTTGTTCAAATGAACCTGTTTACAAACTTCTTAGTGCTTTTTGGTATTGATCCTATAATTAGCAACATTTTGCTACAGTACAATATGTTTACTGTGTACATTCATGGAATGGCTCCTATTGTTTTTTTGTTTGTTTGTTTTTGTTTTTTTTTTTTGTTTTTTTTCCGGGCTCTGAATTTACAACTATACCCCCCTCTCATACAGCAGCTATTTCCCTACTCTGTCATATGACAATGACTGTTTCTCTATGTCTTTCTCCTACCGTCTGCCTTCATCCTTCTCTTTCATTGTCTGTTTCCATCTCTCCATTGGCCAAGCAGCATCACTCTTTCTCCTCTGGCAGCAAGCTACTCTGTCTTCTCCCTCCACTTTCTCTCTCAGTCATCCTCTCGACTGGCAATAAAAGTTTCTCCCCTCCCTCTTCTTTATCTTGCAGGGCACATCAGATCCTCAGTGCGTTGTCTGGGACTATGGCAACCCGTAAGTTTCTCTGAATGAATGAACTCTCCTGGGTGCGGTGTAGAAATGTGTGTCAGTGAGTGTGTTTGTTGATGTTTATCTCATGTGTGCTCAGCCACACTCATTTTTTTTAATGAACCAGGAACATTTTAATGAAGTCCTCAGTAATATTGATTAAATTTATCAGTGAGAAATGCCATTTTATCTTTGCGTCTGTTGAGAGTTTAAAGATCACATCACCCCGAAGTCTTAAGTAGCTTTTCTTTTGTTGCAGTCTTCATTTTAGTGTTTACGTTTTTCACACCATGCAGGCAGTTTAATTCACCGTTCTTTGTTCTGCTGCAAACGTTTAGTTTAATTTGAGCAATCCATTTGTGTTCCATCAGTATCCTGAAGTGTTGGTTTCTTTCTAATGGGTTTTCTTTCATTCGTCTAAGTAGGCCACAGAGGGTTTGACTTTGTTCGCTTTGATTAGTGGACCAGCTAGTGAACAACATAATGTAAACCAGCACAATTGATTGGGCTGTTATCTCCATTAACCCACATAGTGAATGTCCAATTTGTCAATAACAAAGTAAAACTTGTTCAGAACCATTAAACCAGGCTTTGGTTCCAGGCAATAGAGTACTGCATGCACACAAAGTGTGCCCATCTATTCTTATTCTTCATTTGCATTTGCATGTCCACGAATCCAACAGATTAGACAGTGAATATGTTATCTGTTGCTCTCTGTCTGCAAAAAACAGGTCATTTAGGTTTGTGATGATAGGTTATATTGATGAGGTTGTGGGGAAGTCTGACCTGAATCATGACGCACATGTACAGAATCCTTTTTTGTGTTAATGATGGGACAGACACTGTTGTACATCCATTGAAACTGACCTGTTTGGGTTGTATTGACGAATCAGGCTTTAAGAAGTACTCTGCTTAGTGATTGCGCACCCTTATATCAGCTCAACCTAATGTACACCTTCGTGACCTCAATAAAATAGCCTGTTTGTCAGCTATAAAAATGGCAGAAACTAGAAAGAAAAGCACTCCTAACTGAAAACTTACACCAGCTGATATTAGAAGCAGTGTTTGAAAATTATTTGGATTTTACGGCATAAATGTTAAACTTTTTAGAGATATTTGAATACTTTTGGGGAATTTCCAAACATTTTCAAACCTGGATGTTATGGGTTAAAAGGGAAAGCCCAGTGGTTGTGGATCTACTAAAACATCCATCCATCTGTCCATTCTGTGCTTGTCTGGGCCGTGGGGGTAGTAGGCCTAGGCAGAAAGCCCTAGATTTCCCTCTCTCTGGCAACTTCGTTTAACTCCCCTGGGAAAATCCCAAGGTGTACCCAGTGCTCAGAAAACCTCCCCAGAGAAGCGTCCAGGTATACAGAAACAAGTGCCTTAAAAAGGACACTTTACCAGGAATGACTGCAGTTGTCCATGTTCACACAGGTATGAATATCACTGGGGTGAGCCATTAACAAGAGTTTGGCCTAAACCGTCCTCACCAAAGTCACCTGCAGCTTAGCCACCATTTGGTTTTCTTCAGTTTATAATGCAAAAAAACTCATTTTTTGCAATATAATCTGCATTATAAAATGTGTACAGTTCTCTCAGAAGTCAGGCAGCAGCCAATGTGTAACTACTACTGACCCATTTCTAAATGAACTAAATTTAGTAGTTTTACATGCTGCTTGATATTTATCTTTTGTGGGACAAGAACCTTAAAAACCAGGGGAAAAAAAGCAGAAAGTTCTCTGCTTCCCCAGGCACTGTTCATTCCAGGTCATCATCTCACAGCATTTTAATCACTGCAAAACCACTATCTTTAAATGGCCTGTATTGTGTACAAGTCCCAATAGAACTGTGAATTTACATATATATACAGCTGGAGCCTAACCCAGTATTTTATAGGTGAGAGGCAGGGTACACCCTGGACAGGTCACCAGTCCATCACAGGGCCATCACAGAGAGACAAACAATCACTCACACTCACTCCTAAGGAAAATTTAGAGTGACCAATTAGAGCAAACCTGAGCACGTCCATCCCGTCTTTTTATAAGGGGGGGCCATGGCTCAGGTGCAACAGCTCAGCAGTCATCTCCCTTTTGGAAGACAGATTGTTCAATCCACAAATGTTTACATGTAAAATTTTCTTTACCAAAACACTAAACCCTCTCTTCCAAAGTGCTATCACTGATATGGATGTAAAGAAATAAACACTGCAATTGCACAGTAAATGTTACTTTAACTGTGTAATAATAAACTGTATGTGTTTGAGTAAATGAGTGAATGGGAAACAAATTGTAAAACACTTTCCCAAACCTAAATAAGGTTAATAAGGCTCTACATGAGTGCGGATCATCTACCATCAACCTTTTTTAGTGCAATACTTCAAAATGAGCACCTAAAACACTAATGGAAGCATTACTAATGGGGTCGTGATTGTACTGGTTTTAACTTGATCATGTGCTTCTGTTCAGCCAATGATAATCAAACTTTCCATCAGTATGAGCACTTTCAGACCCTCTCAGCCCATCAGCTTGAATGTTGTGCTTGTTCATAATAATGAAGACTTTACAGTACAGTTACATGCAGATGCTTGATTGTGGTAAAAATCAGAATCATGAGGATTTTGATGGTATAGACTGGCAACATTTCCAGGATTTATGCATCTCCCACGTTAATTGTTGGGATAACTCCAGCTTCCCTGCAACCTTGAATTCGAATAAGCGAAATGGATGGATGGATGTTGAGATCATGGAAACATAATACAATTATCAAATAAAAAAAAAATAACCATTATTTTTTAATTTATGCCTGAAAACTAAAGTGTTTAAATGTTTGAACTGGTTTTTGCCCGTCTTTTATCGAAAGGTCACTTTGGTCGTGTTGTCTTATCGGACTCGTCCCAGGCTGACAGAAAATGAGTTTGGGCTTGTACAGTTGATTGAAAGCGCACGAATTATTGTGAAAATGCTGAACGATGCTAGGCTTTATCTCCATTATCTTATTTTCGTGAGTAATGAAAGTCAAAATTGTAATTGAAAATGAAATTAGATTTGTTGCACAGTCCTACAGTAAAATGCTCCAGAGCAAGTTAATCAGCGCTGCCTTGAGGAGGGATTGTTTTGTCAGTTGTGCTGCAGTCATGTTAATTAAAAATGCAATCATTGTGATGTTATTTTTCTGGCAAAATATGCTTGCCAATGAGTTATGCATGAACGTAACTGTGGAAGACAGATTTAACATGTGATACTTTGACAGAGCTAATGGATTTATTTATTTATTTAATGGAGTTCAATTTGCAGAGAGGGGCCTCCCGGTTTACTCTGACAACAAGATGGTTGGCTGAAAAATTCTGGTCAGGTCACCTCCTACCATGACATCACATAGGTTTATCCAGCTCCAGAGGTTTGGAGGATAAGAAATCGTAAACTTATCAAAGTACCTCCTCTCCATCAAGGTGGGAGAGGAACAATGCTGCCCAAAGTCAATTAACTAGCTTGCAGATTACAGCTGCAATCAAATTAAATTCACAGACACGACAAGGGCAGAGAGCCAAACGGAATATAAAGTGGCAACACAGCAGTGATGTCAACCAACCCAACACAACCAACATACAACAGCTGGCAAACATGGGCAGATGCAGAGTCGCACACAAACACACACCTGAACACAGTTGATGCCACATATTGTGGCATTTTAAAGAGCTTTAGTGTACTGTGTCGCAAGTAAAAAGAATTTATTGCAAAATCTGATAAACAAAAATCTCATAAAGCTCATATGCAAATACAGACAGGTCTCTGCAAAGGAGGGTGGAACTATTTGTATTTCAATCCTCCTCTGTTGTTTGCCTGTGCAGGCCAGCTAGAGCTTGACTGGAGCTTGGCATGAGTGTGAAGTTGATATGGACAGAGAACGTGTTGTACAAAGCTTCCGTTTGTTGAAGAAATCACCTCTCTCAGCCCAACTGTCTCCCTGACTGAGCCGCGGGTTTTGAGGTTGAGCAGGATGCAGACGAGAGGTGGAGAACGCACAGATAGCGGTGTGGAGGGAGGGCAAAGACAGCAGCAGCTTAGCCAGAGACATTGATGGAGGGAGAAAAAATGAAGGAAACTTTGATTCTCCTTGAGATGTATATGGAGACTATTTTTAATGCACACAAATTCATCCACATAGATTTTATTATCCGCTTGTATTTTTTTTCCTTTAACTGCCATGAAACACTCGTGTTGTACACTCTTATATGGAGATTAGGGCTTACACAGAGGCTCAAATCTGCAAAGCCTATTGTCATTCACATCACAATTATATGTTTTTCAGCAATGGTGTTATATTTAGAAGTCTGAAAGCACTTTTAGCG
>CM047991.1:11055656-11069059 GCA_026261665.1 Melanotaenia duboulayi | reverse complement strand
TCTCAGCTGGCTACATTGGCCAACAGTTTGTGGCACTCACAGTTCATCTCAGTATTTATGTGTGAGTGTTTATTTATTTATTTAGCCCCTAACAGGCCCATATGTCGGCACCATCTGCCCACCCAAATCGTTGAGCTTGCCATCCCTCCCCATCTCTCCCCATGTGCCTGCTCCCCTCAACCAACTCTCAACCTGTAGTCATTCACCATGCCAGTTCCAGCGGATGCAGTTATGTTTAGTCCTTATAAAAGTTTTACAAGGTTTAAAGCTGGGAGCTCAGTTTAGCAAAAGTAAAAGAGACTTTGAAAGAGCCTTTTTTTTTCTGATCACACATGGTGGCATCATAGTACAGTTGCCAGAGGTGGTGGCAGTTCATGTTTCAGAATCTTGATGCATACCTAAAGTTTTAAAGATTTTTGGAGACCTTGTCAGACAAATACACCAAACTGTTATTTCTCTTTCTGCTATCTCTCATCTGTTGGAAACGATGATGCATGTTCAAACTTATCTTTCCTGTGGTTCCTGACCTTGCCTCTGGCATCTTTGACCCTCACACTGCTTCAGAGTGGAATATCTGATTAACCCTCCTCAACCCCCTCCTGATGCTGACACGCATACATGTGGTACATCCACTCACTACACTGTGCAGCACATATCAGATGTCTGGTGCATTATAGATCACTGTAGCTCTGTTAGAATGTTAGGAGAATTGTTGGCATCCATTAAATATACATTATTGCTCTGCTCAAACATTTATTTATGCATCACTAACGCATTTCTATTTCTCTGATGCTGGAAAAACATGTGAAAACTGAAAAACTGTGTGCATCACAGTCAACTGTGCAGCCACATTTAAAAGCATACTGTAAATATAAGGAAGCAGTTGGAGATAAATGCAAATTATAGTTTTAGGCGGATGGACCACGGTAAGGCATGTGAAGGGCTGGGGTTCACTTAATCCTCTTTCTAATCCCCAGTGTTGTTCAGCTTGATCAGGGATAAGTAGTTAAATACCCAGCCTTTCCCCTCCATCGCACATCATTGCTGTAGATTAATCAAGACCTGGTGTGTAGCACAACTAGCTTTCACATCCTCAATTTGACGTGGTTTGCTTTTGGCTCATGCTGGCCTGGTCCTGCTGTCAGCTTTGGCGTTGGCAGGTCTCAACCTGAACTGAAGTAAAAAAGAAATAAATAAAATAGAATAAAATTCTGCATGCTGCCAAAAAAAAAAGAAAAAAAAGGCTGAGCACAAATCTGGCCAAATTTTTTAATAGCATTTAGTTTATTAAAAGGCACAGCAGTAAACTGTCTTTCATTTCCAACTCTCATTTTGTTGTCTGTCAAACTCAATGTTTCTCTTTAACAGAACAAACAAGCAAGCAAATAAAATCTATGATTAACAAATGCACGTTTATCTTTTTACTATAAAACTTTCAGAATGTAACCCTTTAATTAAAATGGCTCTAATTTAAAGATAATCAGCTCAGAGAAAGACTCAGAGGAAAAAGGTTTGACAAAAGAATGTTTGTCTCTTATCCCAGTCAAAACTCTTCCTATATCACTCTTCGTGCAACTTCATCGCTTCCCCAGGGCTGTCTTCCAAAACAAAAGATCGTAGATGGTAGTGATGGATCTTCCCCTGAGCCCAGACCTCAACATTATAAAAGCCGTGCGAGATCATCCTGACAGAGAACAAAGGCAGCCAACAGCAAAAACAAACTATTCATATTAATTATTTTAAGAAATAACAAGAAAATTTAGGCTAAAAAATTGAAGCTGTGTTGAAAAAAAAAAAAAATCATAATAAGTAATGACGTTCATGCTTATTAAAGTTGTGCAAATGTTTTGCCTTATATATTGTATTTGTATTTATGCTTCTTTCAGTAAATTGTTCCACATATTTTTCTTTTTCCCTGGCAATACACAAAATAATGGGAGGCTTTTTTCACTATGCTGTACACCAACTTAAAAGAATCAAAAAGTGGCTTTTTTTTTCCATTTGGTACTGCTATCCTGTTTCATACCAGCGTCAAGTTAGCTTTAATTTCCAGTGCGTGGGATGTAGTGCAGTCAGTGGTAGATATGTTTCTATACATATGTGTTAGCCCAGTGATGAGCCCGATGATGGTGTGTCAACCCACAGCGTTCTGGGAGAGTCTCCACTCTGCTGCCACCCTAAGCAGACATTGTAGACATGTTAATCAATTGGATAGACAGAAACATTGGAATCAAATGGATAATATAGACACTATAATCCCTGAGGAGATGTTTAAATACATTTGTATTTAAAAAAAACAAAAAAAAACTGTAGTGAATAAAGCAGTGCCAGCCATCAGTCGTTGAGAGGGTATTCTACAAGCCACGAAATGCATTTTAAGTGACACAAACTTTCATTCTTTCCTCACATTGCATACTCTTACGCATGCACACATTTGCACAGTGTAGCCACCAGAAGGAGGGGGGTGGACAGCTGATACGGCTTGCTCCACTTTTCCATCTGACAGAACACAAGGGATCAAGACTGTGTCAAACAGCGAGCCTGCCTGGCAAGAGGGAGTGGGCCAGTAGGGCTTATGTGCGCTCTGCCTCTATTGGGCATTATAGACGTAGACAGGCTGATTACAGCTATCACAGCAGTCCGTAGAGAACAGGACAATGTGGGAAATTCAGTTCTCTGTACGTAGGGCTCAGAGACTTGGTAAGGAGTCAAGTTTAGAACAGTTTTGATGCGATTAAGTAGTTTTTTAGGTAGTGAGGTAAATACTAATTAGCCACATGTACAAGTCCGTAGCTATGGATTCTTTCTGCTGCTGCATGGATATGTTTAGGTGGCACCTACTTAAGGAAAGTTCTACTGTTTATTCCAGTTGAAGTAATAATGAAAAGCCAGTTGGTAATTGTTATGTTTTTTGGATTCTTGAAGCATTATTATTGATTTTATCATCATGTGACCAGAAAAGGAGGAATGAAGCGATCTATCTCACTGTCCAGACAGGGGTAACCCTTAGAAATGAGGTGGTAGTTTTACATGTAGATGTTGGGCATGTGCTAGTTAGTATTTGAAGTTGAGAAGTGGCAAAAAAGAAGAATGGATCTTTGCTGACAGTCAGGATACATTGCCTCTTCACTGCTGGATCTGTAGAGCTTGAAAGCCACTTGGTAAGTAACATTTATATGTCTTGAAATCTATTCTGTGTCATTTAGTGACACTTATGCACTGCAAACTCATTTACAAGTTTTAAAAAGAGCCTTCTGTCTAGTGAAGTATTTTCCTTATGCGTGGCTTGCTGATTTGCACCTTATCCTCTTTACTTCCGTGCTGATGGATGTAGGCTGAGAGGGTTCTGGGCTGGTTAGCATTGATCCTGTTGGTATCCTCTGTGAGTATCTTTTAAGATGTGTAGATGAACACATCCACTTTTTAGATAAATCCTTAACATTTTCTATGTGATGCATCAGTAGAAAAACCTGATTGGAAATAAAATTAAAGGTCTTGAAGGCATGATATAATGCTTTTTTATTAGTTTGGATTTATAACCCACTTATCTTATAGAAGTCACTTTCTTAGTATCTGTGTGGGATGTCCTTTTCAGTTGCCACAATGGCAGACTATTAATGGCTGGAGCAAAGTCTGGTATCTCTGTATTTTCTGTTAGCTCATGAGCTTGCACACCAGGAGGAAAGTTAATCTCTGGAAAGAAGCTTATAAATTAGCCAAGGGTCATGCCAAAGAGCAGCAGATTGGGACTGTAGAGGTCACTGACAAAGCATTCTCCCCACACAATTCGTGGGAAGGAGTGTAAAGGCGGGTTTTGTGTAACATTTTCACCTGACATAAGCCATGAGAAAGACGAGCATTAAACAAGGACAGTACATTTGTCTCCAATGCAGAAACTGTTTGAATTTTTTCTTTAATAAAAACGGGAGTCAGTCTGGATTAAGACTAATAGACATGCAAACAACCTCTGACATTTTTTTGCTTCTCTACATTGATCCAGCCACAGATGCATCAGAAGAGATATTTAAGTCATCTTTTTTTTAGACACTCTAATGTACATGGGGCTCACATCAGTAAATATTTCATGTTCGAGTAGTCACTGTGGAGATAACATTTCGACATGAGCTGTAAAGTCTTCCACATCAACATCGAAACATCCTTTAAGTAATCTCATATGTTGTACTGGTTATAAGACCTTCCTCTGCATCGGACAGTGTAGGAGAGCAAAAGCCTAGTTCCTACAGAGTTAATATCTGGGTCAAATATGTTAATGCATGCAGACACAAACACACAAGCCCATGAACACAAACATGGCTCTACTTGTGGCAGATGCTGTATAAATGCATGCTGTGCAGTCCTGTATAATGGGTGTTACAAAAGGTTGAATAAGTACAAATGATTTGTGTCATGTGAAGATTTGCTTCAGTGCTTTCTTGCTCTATTGAGAGTCAAAAGTCTGAATTTAATGCGTCTGGTGAATGTACGCTCCTGCTTGCTGGTAATCTTAGACTAGATTTCTGTCAGAAGCTTTTCCATCAGCCTGTAGACTTCTTTTCTTGCACTTTCTTTGGTGGCCTAAGTCTTTGTAGGAACTTAAACCACTGGCCTTGTTGCGGAGATGCCAATGCAGTGACTAATTTATAGACTTCCCATGATTAACAGACTTTTATGCAGCTGAAGTCACTGCATTCTGACTAAAATAAAGATATAAAAATAGATATTTTCCCCTCTTGTGTTTAACCATTTCAAGCCTCCAATTCCTGGAGAGAAAGGAAAATACCTTAATTGGATTAATGAACACACACAATGCTGTCTGTGTCACGGTTGTAGACTCAGGGCAGCCAGTATAAGCCAACGGTTACCTCTATTGTAAAACATGGACATGGACAACTGTGAATTAAGTAAAACTTTGCATTTCATAACATCTTAGCGGTTTTTATGTTCTTGTTTAATGTGGTTCAGATTTTTTGGCCATGTATGAGAGTGTGACAAGTATGAGACCCAACAAGCATGAGATCAGGACATTGGAAGTGATGAAGCTAGTGTAAATGGAACTGGGTAAGCATTAGATCTCCTGTGACAAACGCAGTCAGCAGATTTCCCTCACTAATAAGAACAAAAGAGGTGATGAGTGACAGCATACTAATAAGCAACCATGTGAAAGTCCTACCTCTACATGCATGTTATTAAATGATACTATTTACACTTTGCGTGTTTAGTTGGTCACAATTGTTTAGAAAAAGCAGTTTGAGGTGGCAGAAGTTAAATGATAGACTTTTCAGAGACTCATCCATACCAGATATTGATGCATCCAGCAGAATGTTTTCAGCAATGCATGCCTCACAATTTCAGTCACATCACGTGAAAGCTGCCCCAAATTACCACTACCTCGGGATACATTTCCATCTACCAACTTATGACCAGGAATTCCCATGATTTCTACTGAGAATGGGCTGTCTTTAAATTGTTATATTAACCATTACTACTCCTGATATGAGAAAAAATGGTTTGCCATCTGTCATTTGGGAATACATAAATAAAAAAAAAGGACTGAAGAGAAAAACATATTCTGAATTTTTGCATCATATTGAACTTTATGCCACACAAAACATAATGATATGAAACTATCAAGCTGCAAGAAGCATGCATTGGGTACTGGGATAGGTTGTAATGCATGTGGCGATACCTGCCTTATGCTGATGAATTTAAACACATTTATTTCTCTAGATCAGTCTCCTCTTGGGGCCATTTACCTCCATAATCCTGAAAATCCTTTACAACAGACTCTCTCTCCTTTCCACTTGTCTTTCTGCCTCTGACTCATTAGCTCTCATGTTTCCACTGTGAATCACTAACTCTCATCCTTTTTCACACATTGACTCTACAAAGAGAAAAAAAGAAAAGAAAACTTGGAAACCTTGAGTCACAGTATATATGGCAATTTAAACACTAACCTCTCCATATCATGTGCTGAAAATTAAACCTGCTGTTCTCTAAAGGTTTTCAAGCAATTTGACTTTAAAGTATTCTTTTGGTAATGAGAACAAAACTTTCTGCAATTTACATGCTGATTTCCATCTATGCGTGAAATTCTTGTGTCATCCTCCAACGCTTTTTTCATCTCCTTGCATCTTACAGCCTTCTAAGTTGTCTTTCCTATTACAATTCTTTTTCTCCTCTGTAATATCTCTATTTTATTCTCTAGCCACTGATGTACATATTTTAGACATAGTGTAGGAGATAGAACAGCAGGTGTGGAGAGAGCAGCTTATTGATACCATGTTGACTAATACGGTATGTGTGTTTTCAGAGATTGGGTGAAACATATCTGAAAATGCTTGTTAATCCTTAAGGTTAATATAATAACCATGTCAGACCCTTTTTCATGCACTCCATGCATTACACAGCTTGCCATTATTTTAGTAGATAAATGTTGGTTACAAAAAATCATGAAGCTTTTACTTAAATGTGTTTAAAAATAAAAAAAAAAGTGATCAGTTTGACTGTCAAGATAGTCGTTAGTTGATTTATCCAACAAAGACAGTCTGGTCTGTCTCCAAAATCCGCTAAAAAAGTTCAAATACTCAGTATCAGTTGAGGCAAATTTCAAAGGGAGAAAATGGAAAGCAGAATTTTACACATCTGTCAGTGATACTACTTTATTTCCATTGAAATAAGCAGATTTCCAGTATGCTTGCATATAAACACAAGCGCTGAATGTAAAAAAAAAAAAAAGTTCTGCGAATAAAATGTTAAAATTCAACAAAGATAAAAAATAAAATGGATAAATTGGAAAGTTCAAAGTGTAGCAGAGTCATGGCTGAAATCCCTAAAGATCATCATGGATGCATTACTGCATTAAGCTGCTGTGTTTGTATACTAGCAACAACAATTCGTTGTTAGAGATGAAGACTCATCTCTAACAACGAATCATCAAAGGTGCAGTAAACCTTTTTTTCAGTAACTTCACCCGGATATAAACATGTTCCCAGATGGCAAGGACTACAATTCTATATTAATGTCCCTTGTACATAATTACATAGATTACAATTATCTCTCTCTCTTAAACATTTAGGAATCTCTTTTAATCTCCTGCTACAGTTAAGGTCACCTTTAACCTTTCATGTGATGGCCTTAGAAAAGCCTTAGGGCTGGGATATACTTGCTGTGAACGCAAGTGTATACGTCAACGTTCTGCTACATTTGTGTAAATACTTGCTGCAAACGACGGAAACACAACCAGACAATAAGGCTCAATACCGGAGGTGGCCGNCTACATTTGTGTAAATACTTGCTGCAAACTACGGAAACACAACCAGGCAATAAGGCTCAATACCGGAGGTGGCCACAAGGGAAGTACACAAAATTTGGACTCTGAAATAGGGAAAAGGTCAATCTACAGGTCACATTGGTTTTTTGGGGCATCAATGCCCAAAACTTTTCCAACTTGTTGTCAACTGTTAACGGACAAGTATTTATCACTGTGCAACTGGTAATACAGATGCTGGTAGTTGGGGACAAGGTCCGAGCCATGGTCTCCAAAACTATGTGCCATTGTGTGTACCTCAGACCTGTCGTGTTCATGCTTTTGTTCACATGAGCGCCACTAGCGTTCAAGTCAATCGAACACGCGCACACATTACCTCACATCAACGCGAGCAGCCTACGTGCCAAACGATCACTAGAAACACGTTGCAGCCATGAAATGACACGCCACTAACAGTAAATATATCCCAGCCTTTAGGGTGCATTCACACTAGGATAGTGTGAATGTAGTTGTATTTGGGCAGGGAATTCCAAAAAATTAAAAAATCATTACATTTTTCTCATGAAACCATTTTCTTTCATGTATGTAGGCTATAAAAGTCACAATAAATTATCTGTTTTGCCGATTGGATCTTTTGGTGCATCAGCTTTGTCATTTTTTTAGAGGGTGCCAAATATTAGCTTTTTTCAGATATTTTAAACCATACATTGACATTTCTTTCCCATAGTATGTATACAACTTTCTTAGGACTGTAAAAGGTTGCTGTGTNTTTCAGATATTTTAAACCATACATTGACAATTCTTTCCCATAGTATATATACAACTTTCTTAGGACTGTAATAGGTTGCTGTGTATAAAACAGAAATAGAAAAAAAAAACACAACTAAAGTTTATGTGTACAAGGCAGATGGAGGGAGGCTTGATTGACACCGCTTTCATTTTATTTTCACCTTAAAAGGGGCCAATTGGCTTACATAGTAATGTCCTTTCAGTCAAGAGATTCTCTGTTTACTCTCAGTAGACATAAAAAGTCAATTTGCATTGTTGTTCATGATGTATTTTTCTTTTTTTTCCCCTAAAAGCCAAAATCACATTCCAACAATTTGTGCAGAAATTGGAAAACATTTTAATTCATTCATTCCACCAACATGTCAGCTGTGAAATATTTCCAGATCCATTAGATGGGCTGACATAAAGAGTTACAGACACTCACAGTTGCCAAGTTATACATGCTGATGAGTAATCCCCTTACTTCTGCACACATTTTCCACAACTAACAGCTAAACTGATATTTGCAGACATGTTTGTATTAATACAGTGGGTCATCTTTTAAAGAACCTCTCAGTTCTTTCAAATACTTTATGTAATGAGCAAACATTTCAAGCAGCCTGTGCTTGATAATAAGTTATTACAAAATCTTAAAGTTCTTTGTATAATACTAAATGTTTGGTATCCAAAGCCTGTAAACCAACTCTATTGATAGACAGAGCTGTTTGTACTTCTACTACCTGTTTCCTTTGAGTCAGCAGCATTTTCTGGTTTATTCAAACACCATAACAATAAAACAATGACAGTGTCCCTTAATCTTAAACCCAGCTTGTGATCTTTTATAAGTCACAGGACTTACATGGATGACAACAAAACTCGACTAAATTCAAAGCTGGCCTTTTGCTGAAGGGCATGAAAAGTCTACAATAATTTCCTGCTGAAATAGATGAGGATCGGCAGTCAATTAAGCTTGAAATTCAGCAGATGAAACAAAGAGGCCACATATTTGTGCTTGTGTTATCAAAGGAGACCCCCTGTTGTCAGCTGGCAGACAGTTTTTCCTCATTATCTCAAATCCCCTTTGCTGCCAGATTGACATTGAGTATACATTTCTGTCTTTGTTGCATGAAGTCAGGACTATTGGTTTCACTTAATGGACTGCATGCATGCTTCCACTGCTATTGCATTTCGAAGAATGTACATCATAAAGCTCCTCACTGTATGTGTTTTTGGGCCACATTATTATTAATATGTGTTGTCCATATGGGAATATACTGTGTGTTTTATGAGTGTGTGCAAAGCCATTTACCAATATGTGTTTTTTTTTTTCTATGTTTGCCATCCATGTTCTCAGAGAGCTCAGCTTTTACTAAAGACTAGCATGAAATGCAGCTGGCCTCTGATTGGTCAGAGAAAATCCTCACATGTGGGTGTAGCAACACTGTATGCACATGCGCACAGTGTTTTCTCTTGTAAGTATCATACATTTCTGGGACAAACACACACACAAGCCCGCGCCGTGTTGCTACCTGTCAAACTGTCTCTGAGCTTCACCGCTGTGACTCGTTTTCCGTCTTTGAAGTGTCACCCTGCAGATGACGATCATCAGGGCTCACATCTCATTACTGACATTATAAATTATGTGTCAGAGTGTGTGTTTATATTTCATACATCTGTGTGTGTGTGTGCATGCTCCTTCATGTTTATATATACTTTTGAGGATTAATGTTGACGCATTCTTGTCATTCAAAGCCACAATGATGATGTTGGAGCAGTCTGTCATAACACAAGTATATTTAGTCTGGGGTGATGTATTGCACTCTGGTGAACATGTTATTTGCAAGTGATGGTGTCCTCTTAACTGTTTGCTTTATTTGATTGACATCTGAAAGAAAGTTGCCCTTGTTTTGTTTTGTTTTAGTTTTTTATCAGGTCTCAGATTTTTTTTCTTTAATTCAATGTCTATTATCTGTTTATTTCTTTTCTTTTGGTGATTGGTTGCCACTAAGAGAATAAAGACAATTTTGATCTATGATCTGGTGAGTATTCTGTGATGTCAGACAGCAGAAGCTGAGAAATGCGATGTGGTGTCTCCATGGATTAGGCTTGGTCTTGTTTCAGATTCATGATTGCTAAAGTTGTTATAAGCTAGCTTAAGTTACTTCTTGCCTCTTTATGGTAGCAATAACATCGCTGTGATTATGCCAACCTAGCATAGCGTTGGCTAACAGCTTAAGGGCCAGTAAGTAACTGCAGAAATAATGTTAAGTGTACAAAATATTTGAAAGTACAGAACGAGCATTCACTCAATCAGTTGCATGTTGAGATGCATTTATGGCTGAGTGAGGTGAACGCAGAGAGAGGGAAAAAGTTAAAAGGATGAACATTACTAAAATAAAATGACAACCATCATGATGTCATGTCACCCTTAGTTTTAGATTGTCAGAAAATACTTAAATGTGACTCAGACTAACAGCAATGTACAGAGTGTGTTGTTGTGGAGTAGCTTAAGTGCCTGACTATTTGTGACCATTATATGTTTAAAAAGCAACTCTGTTAAAGATGACATGTTTTGACATGTGAGAAAAGCATTTTGGTTTAGAATTGTTTCTGTCAAACATCAGAATCGACATTGGCCTCAAAAAAATCCATATTGGTCAGGTTCTACATATTTCTTGGCCTGTTTCTCAGCAAAGTTCGGCTGTAGTGTTTGTTTTTGGAAAGTCCAGTGGCCTTTATGTTACATTGATGCGAGCGGTTTTCTTACAGAACACAACAAAATGTTGTTAGTTCAACACATGCCCACTCCCAGCTCATCACATGCTAGTACTTTATCAAGAGCCCTTTGAGTCACTTATAAATTAACAGGTCACTGTACAACTGCATACTGCCAGTTACCCTTCTGTGGTGGTAAGTAAGAAGCAGGACTTGTGCACTCTTGTACCTCCCTAAAATACATCTTTTCTGTTTCATAAACATCCATATACAGAACGCAGCTGCTATTGCAGCATCAGTGACATGAATTGTTTTTATAGCCTCTAATGAACTTCGACTTCAGAAAACTTCCCATTTAAAATGCTTCACTGTAAAGTATCTTATGTTTTTCACACCTATGTGTCACAATATTCTCATGCCGATAGTTCATTTTGCTCTGGGACACATATGACAAATGTGAATCCTATAAAATGCATTTAAACATTCTTTTGAAACCAAACTCTTTGAAAATTTGATTTTATCTCTAAAATCCTTCACATAAAAATCCATGACTAAAAAAAACAACAATCAAACACATTATCATGACTTTAATCTCAGAGCCTTAGCTAATTTGCTTGATCAGAACTGCTTACATGCAGCCCAGTCAGAAAAGCTCAATGATCAAACAGTTGTCATCGCATCTAGCACAACTTCAAACTAGTAAAAAAAAGCCAAAGCATTATGAAAATAATTCTGAGAGCTCTTCTTTTTCCATCAGTCACAAAAGAGTCCCTCTTGACCCCTTTAAAACATGTCTATGGCTTTTTTGTCTTTTGCTAATCCTCCACCTGTCCCTGCCAACTAAAATAAGAATATTCCCAGGGTTAAATTTGAGGTCACTGTTCAGTGGGAACTGCCAGAGTAATTAGTTCAGTTAGAATCTTATTGATCGACCTCCACACAACCTTCTTCGGTGAGCCTTTAAAGAGAAGTGAAAGGAAGGTGGTTGAGGGTAAATACGGTAAGGAGGTGTAGTGCAGTAAAATGTACAAGTCTCTATTGAAAGATTTTGTGGGTGCTTCTTCTTTCCTAATAACTTTGAAAGTTTTTAAAAAAAGAAGACCATTTAGTGCCACATAACTCTTACCCACTATTGAAGCTACATGGGTTTTTTTGTCTACAGTTAGCTGATGCAACATTTTTTTCTCAAGGTCTTAAAACACTCAGAGTTTTCTTCTATAGAAAGCAGATGGGCTCAATGGAGCAAAAAAGGGAAAAGAGATGAAAAGAAAGTATTTGTGGTGCTAAACACTGAAAAATAAGATGTGATTGGGATTCAACACCAGCAGAGTAAAAGAGTGAATGAGTGAACTGATTGAACGTAATCACAAGGCAGGTTTTAAACATTGTCCATCTTAAAGGATTTCTCTTGGCATTTAGTGCGATCGTATCATCATTTCAGTCTGTTTACATCCTTTGTGCCACCCCTTATATCCTTTTTCTCTCCACCTCCAGGGAAGCTGGCGCAGAAAACTGGGGCACAGAAGGCTGCCAAACGCTCGCGTCAAACACTGTCCACACCAAATGCCTGTGCAGCAGGATATCCACATACGCAGTGTTAGCGCAGCAAGCTAAAGACCCGGTAAGTGGCCAGTGGATAGCCTGATGGCACTCTGCAGGGGGGGGGGTTGGGGGGTGCTAACAGCACAACTACTACCAGGGGCTAGTCACTGAGCTGACACATCTCTGTACCAAGAATTTAGTTGGCATTCCTGTCAGAATAAGTTTTCTGTTGTTGTTGTTATTTCCATAGAGAGATATGGATGGGTGATGCTTATATAGTTTGCTTAGTTTGGATGCAACGTGTTATGCTTGATATCTTGCAAAAAAATGGGTGCAGCCTTATTGGTACTATCAATTTTGAAGCGTTTCACGCTCGTGTACATGATGCTATTTTGATCACAGTGCCTTTGCTTGTCTAATTATATGCTGACGCTGTCATTCACTGCTTTATAGAACTTTTTAAAGCATAAACTTGCGAAAGGTCAGGTTGTTCGCCAAGCTATTCCCTTGTGACATAAAAAAGGAAGACATGTCTTGGAAAAGGCATGAAGAGATTTTTATTGTGGCTGGATGTTATGTTTAATTCCAGCACATAACCTGTGCTTCTATAAATAGTTAATGTGAGTTGTGCAGTATTTGACATGATTAAAGAAGGCTTTTTAGCATTAAGGGAGAATACCTGTTATGATCTTACTTTATTATGATCATAGTTGTCAAAGTATATTCTTAATTTACTTTCCTCTCAGAGCAACCAAAAGTTCACTAACTGTGTTGCATCACACGCCACGATACCAATCATTTTACATTTTACATTAATACACACTCAATATTATTCATACCCACTTTATTGCTTCCTTTAGTTTTCCTTTAGCTGTATCTTCCTCTCAGCAGCCCACTTTTGCCACGTGTTCTTCTCTCTCTTATGCCACTTTGATTAACACTTTCAACTTTTGTCATCGCTTTTTGCTAAAGAAAATGCTCCTTTTAGCGTTGGCTATACATTTTTCTCCATTGTTACTCGGTGAACAGTAATTGCATTTAAAAAAGCAGGGAAGGGATGAGATTTGGCATATCAGCTTCTTTTTCTTTTGACTTTTTTTTTCCCCTAATG
>CM047991.1:11038066-11055560 GCA_026261665.1 Melanotaenia duboulayi | reverse complement strand
AAAAAAAAAAAAAAAAAAACTGAGCCAGCAAAGCAGATGCCCAGTAAGCACTAAGGGTTACTCATAGAAATGTAAAGTGATTCTGTAGATGGGGGAATGTAGGTGGGGGAAATATTTCACTGACAGAGATACAGAGATGGAAGCCTGGTTTAAGCTAAAAAAGAAAGACAGAAAAAAAAGAGAGAGAGAGAGACAGAAAGAGGAAAACTTAGATGTTGTCTGCGCTCAGAGGTTATGCATTGCCAACCACACAGATTAAGAGCTGTGCATTTATATGTACATCAAGTCCCTGTGTGACCTTTTCAGTGTAAAAAACATTGCTTCTCTATAGCATTCAGTCAAGCTGTGCATGGGCGGGTTTTTCCATACGTATATCACCTCACAGTTTAGTAAACTGAAGACAACTTTACTGTTATCAGTTGCAGCCGGCTGCTGTTTTCCTTATGAAAGCTTTAAATCCCTTTTAACTGCATCATAGTTTACCTGGACATGACCAAACAGAAGACAGGCAGAGTCAGTAATTAGCTGGGGAACACACCACAGTAATTATCAGCGCACATATTTCCCTAGAGAGTTGAAAATGTCGGGATTTTTTTTTTTTTTTTTTTTCTGCAACCTTTGATTGGTTTGTAAGTCCATTGAATGCTGAGAGATTCTGTAGCTCGATTTGTGGAAGGCAAAATAACAGGTGGTCAAAGAGTTAAAGAAAGTATCATCCAAAGGGTCAAGGAACCTCTAATGTATATTCAAAGTGCTGAANCCAAAGGGTCAAGGAACCTCTAATGTATACTAATCTGTGATGCAGACCCCTTCATCACTTAAAACAAAGTAGTAAAGGGTGTAAACATTCCCCTTGGAAATGAGATACCCCTACTTTACCATCGTTTGTCATCAGAAGATGTCGCCAGTTGCTACATCAGCTGAAGCGACAGGTATCTGTGGCAATGGCAACAAACTGATATCAAACAACGATGCGTATCATTTTAATTGCCTGAACAAAATGAGATGGTTTGTTATAATATACACTCAGAGGGTTATGCTGAAGAATGTTAGCAACATTAGCTAACTAGTTAACGTTAATGAGCATTATTGATTAGCAGTTAACGCCTTATGATGAACAATAACATAAATAAATGGTCACATGATGGTCGCTTTGGATAAAAGCGTCTGCTAAATGACTGTAGAATAGAATAGAATAGAACATGATGAAACACAACAAATTTAAAATAATTTTTACACCCTTATTGATGCTGAATATACAGTTATGGGTGTCCTGCCTCCCTTCTATCTCCATCTTTGCTGATGTATCCGGTGTCTGATAGGACGTTCTTTATACCCATTTGTTTGAAGTGTGGTCCAGGGCTGTCTTTGTTTGGAGGGTTGTGTGGCCCTCACCCTTAGCCCTTCCCATTGATCCAAAAGAGAATCGAGATAGCCTGTCCCCTAACGTGAACGTCAGCCTAATTATATTTTAGGTCATATTCTTATGAGAGTGGAATTCTTTGCCTTAATAATATTTCTCTTTAAAGCTGGAGAAAACTAACCCTATTAGCAAAAATGAATAGCTTTAACCCAGCAAATGTAGCTGGATGGTTTATTGTATTCTGAATATATCTTTCAAAAAAGGAGGGCATGCGCTTCTCACCTGAACTAGAAAATATATAAGAGAAGTCAGGGAGTCTGCTTGCCATTAGAAGTTGAACACTGTACAAGGCAAAGGATTAGTGCAATATTTTCACAAATTATTTTGTTGTATGAAAGAAATAAAATGATAGATGTGCATTATGAATGGATTTCTGTGCATCGTTTCCCATCATCCTTTCCTTTGTATAATAACCAAAAGAACAAGGTTTGTAATGAAAGTGTAGGCTTGTTGAGCTTACTATCCACAATCAAGTAAGAAGTAAAGTAAGTTAAAGTTCAATCGCCCTACTGCTCCTTCCTATTGAAAGGAACCAGCTGATATTGTACAGACACCAAAAGATGAGAACCCCCCACCCTCCCACTCCCCGCGCGCGTGTGCCCCACTCCATTGACGTTTCCTGGGCACTGGCAGCTGAGTGAGCGCCAACTTGGGACTCTTTAGGGATTATATTTCCCAGTGGCCTTAAAGCAGCTGGAATTCCCCAATGAAGGACTGGAGGGAGATGCTGCAGACAGGGAGATCCAGACATTTCTGTTCCCCCTCTATAAAAACCTTGACAATCATGAAATGGAGAATAGATGGATGTTTTTTATAGTCTTCCTGAGGAATTGTGGGCATTTGGCATCCACACATGCAAGGCAATTTTCAAGGGGCACTGCTGCTGCATCCTGAAAGAAATTTCATCAGGTCAGACACAATCAGACCATTTACCAGAGCTGACTCAGCATTAAGGAAATGGATCCTGTTATGTGAGACAAAACCTTGCATTATCAGCTGCATTGTGAGCTTGAGTTATTTATTGTACACGGTAACACAGAAGATAATATTCCCTTCTGTTTTTTCCATTGGATTTATCTCCTTCTTTTTTTTCTTGAGTATTACGAGGGTCAAAATAAGGTGATGGCCTTAAAGTGAGCAACTGCTGTTATTCATTATTTGGTCCTTTATAGCTTGAATTACTTCACAGGGGTCTGGAACCTATTAGAGATCATTAATTCCAATAATATGACGAAACATGATGGCTTTGACCTTTATGCTGAACGGGTCACTCCAGCCGATGTTTCTGCTTCCTGTTACTCCTCTTCCAGCCGAACAGTATTGACTTTTCCCTTTCCACTTAGCAAGCAGGCCAGAGGTAATGAGTAAAAGTAGGCTATGAGGGAAAGCACATTGACTTTTGTGGCATTTGTGACATCAATGAGAAGTGTACTGGTCATTAGTGAGTCGTCATTCGGCCTACAGTGTGACCATTAGACCCAGTGTAGAGGACCAGAAGGTACGGGTCAGTGTTTTTGTGTCAATGGCTCTTAGTCGGGAGGTGTGAAAGCTAGTGCAGAGTGTACTTTCTTGCCTTAGGGTGCTCCAGAGGTAGCTTTTTACACCAGCAGAGATTGAATTCTGTCAAAGAGGAGGTAGGGGCTAATTGAAAAGGAAAAATAGTTCAGGCACAGCCAGACACGCATACATAGCCATTGAGACAGGAATTAAGGTATCCATAAAGACTTGTAAGTCAGGATGAATAAAAACACAAACATGATGTAGAAGCTCTGAACAGACTCGCTTCTATGCAGTTCCCAGGTTGTATGGCTGTTGGAGTAGATCTGGGTATCAGCAGTCCAGTTCTGACAGCTTATCCCAGGCCATGGCACTAGAGGTCAAGGCGGACTGAGGATTAACCTCCATGTTTAATAGAAAAAGGAAGGGGTAGGGAGGCCAGAAAGAGATGGAGGGATTTAGAAGTAGTGGTGCCATTACAGGCCGTTTACAGTGGAGCGAAGGATCGCCAGTTAATCCTGTTTACTTTCTATAGCCTCTGAGATTTCCGCTTGTGTATTTGTGTGTATTCTGCTGGATGTGTTTTAGCCTATAGATAGACTACCACTATCAGACAAAAGACAGAGGTTTGTACTTCAGAGAAACACATGAGGGAGCAGGAGAATTGTGAGTTGATTGAGTGAGGTCATGAAACTATACAATCGACCAAGCCACTTACTTCTAAAAATCACTTCAGTGGGAATATAAAACCCTACAGACATGCCCCGCTTCCATATTGCTTGCAGAGATCTTGGGATTTGGAGTTTCAAGGAAGCACTGGCTTTTGAAAAGTCAGTTTAACAATTTGTGCCTCCAGTCAATAAACTGACTTATAGCTCTTTGCTTCAGGTGTTTGTGAGCTGCTGTCCAACTCCTGTTGACATGGAAATTAATTACAGCTTTAAATGCCTCTTTCAAGCTTGTTTTCATAACTGCAGCAGGATTTGTGGCTCGTGCTCTCCCAAGCAGGTAACCAGAAATGTTAGTGAAAAGGTCAATTGTTCAAACAGCACCTGAGACCTCAACGTAGATGAGTGCACAAACAAACACCTCGACTAGGAGGAGGGAGATAACAGCTGGCACTGAGACAAGGGAAGGTTTTTTTTTTTTCTTTTTTTCTGCTTCTCTGTTATTTATTTATAAGCCAATTACTGCATCAAAGTAATTTTCTCAAAGCAGTTTGAGAAGTGATGTCTTTGTCCTGTAAAGGATTTCTCACAGCTGCTCATACCTGCCATGCTAACTGCTTTTTGGCCCAGTCATTTTCACAAAATGATCGACTCTGTTCGGATAGAGTCAAATCTGTTTTGTTCGCTATCATTAGTGCTGAAAGGTTCCTAATCAGAATAGAAACATGTGAGAGCTCAGTCTATTATTTAGACTATTTATGGCCATGACTCCTGACTTGACTATGGATAGAGAGGACTAAGGCTTGGCAAGATGGCAGTTCATATTTTACTTTATTATAATTGGGGACTGTGCTGTAAGAGGAAAGCAAAGCCTGTCCCAGATGAAGCAGATCTCCAAGGTTACGGTATGCAAATATCATGCACTTGTCAACTGTAATTAAAGGATAACTTTTAAAAAATGTATTAAAGACTCTGCGTGAAATTGCATTAGAATATTTGAATACTTTGCTGCATTAATTAAAGGTTATCCAACTGACAGTAGAGATTATAAGTAAAAAGGTGAAATGATTTAGCTGCATGTCTCTGTCTGAAAAAACATAATGTCTGAGCTGAGGTATGGCAAGGACATGACTACTTGATTAGATACTCGTCGCAGAGTGGAAAGGCTTGTTTTGGAAGTACTCGCCTTTTTTGGTATAGTGTGTTACATGCTTGTGTTTTCTCTTATGTGTTCTTGTTAAACTGTCACAATTTTAAACAATGTCTAGAGCAATATGTCTGTGATTAGCAAAAGTTTGCATGTTGCATACTGACATTTATTTCACTTACTACTATTCATAGTTTTAAGCCAGCAAGTGCTATAAACTTTGAATGAAAGTCAAAGCGTAAGACCAGTAAGTGATATAATGGCTTCACTGAACAGTAAAGTCTCAGGCCTGCAGGTTGTTACAACTCAAGGAGGTTGAAGGTCAGTTTTAAAGCCACAGAAGTCATCACTTGCCAAGTTAAGCCCTTCAGTGTTTGCTGAATTTAGTCATGTAACGCATTTAACATACATTATTCACTCTGCTTTGTCAGCAAAACATCAAATAGCTATATGTGTGTGTTTGCATGTGCAGTAGCTCTGTAAGTTAAAAAAAGAAGAAAAACTGAGCCATCTGGGCTGAAAATGACAAATTTTGAACAATTGTAAAGTATTCCTCAATGGCCCAATAACCAAAATACCCTTTGTTTTAGCTAACTTCTGCTTTTAGCATAAGATGCAGTTTTGACCAAAGAACCAGGACTGAATCAAAATGGTGATGTTTAAGCTTAATAATAAAATAGCTGTTATGTGTGCTTCTGCATATTTATTTCTAAGATTTAATCTATTTAAATAAACAAACAGAAATAGGTAAAAAATACAAATGTGATTTTTTTGAATGGAAGTAGCTGGAAGCTAGGCAAGTGTCCATCTTAAGACCACTCTGGAAAATCCCAGTGAGTTCTGACTGGTCAGATACACAGGCCGGAGCTGTCACAGCCCACTGATCTTAATCAGCTCTGCCATTACTTTTGCTGAACTTTAAACTAACCAGGGGGGGACCAAAAAATAGCTGCACATGCATGATTGGATGGAGTATTAGCCTTTGTTTCCAAATGCAGACTTTGTCATTATTTTATTGTTTTCTAGAAAATTCCAAAGTCGTGAAAATGACTAATGACAGCTGCAGTACAAAATAAATAAATAGAAGATATAATCACGAAGACAAACCCGGGCTTGTTTCTTGGGAAGAGAACGTCTTTTAGATGATTATGATTTAAAAGAGACATCACATTTTCATCTTCTGCAGAAGATGAAAGACGTATTGTACCACACGAGGAAAGTGGTGATGAATATAGGCATATACACCTAATGCAAGTTCTGTAATAGTCCCCTATGGCAAATCCATTAACAGGTAATCTAATGTGTAATTTCAGCACTTTAAATTGTCACATTTTTCTTACAATATAAAAGGTGATGGAGTGATGTTTGAGTAAGAAATTAAGGAAGTAGGGGGAAGAGTTGGTGACAAGGAAGGGGAAGAGGGGGGTGGCAGAAGGATAGGTAAGAAGTGGAGGGAGGGGGGAGTGTCAGTGAGAAGAGATAAGTAGGTTAAACTTCCTGTGCTGAAAATAGCTATCTTCTCCATCACATGGTAGCCAAGCTGCCCAGGGGAGCCTGGCCATGTACGGCAGAGCCTCAGCACACTCTTTCTACTCTGTACTCTCTGTCTGTGCTTCGAACACCCACAAAACACAGCCGTACGTCTCATCCAGCTGCAACACGTTATCGCTTTATTTTTTCAGGGCAGGGCATTTATGTGACACGACGTAGCCTCGGGTCTGATGTGTTTGTATGGATGTTTACTCTCTTCATTTCTCATTTTATAGCATCCTTCCACAATATCGGATCCGTTTCTTAATCTCATCATAGACACATAACATAACCATACCAATTTTATACAATGCTATTTGAAAAACTGACAGAATCAGAAGGCAATTTGTGGATGTAGATTGAACACATTATGCGTAAGAGAATTCTTTTATTTTAAGACAGTACAACACACAAAGGGAGAAGACAAGTTGGTGTGTTTATCTTTGTGTTTGGCTTTCCCCATGCATGTTGGATCTGTCAAAACTTAAAAGAAAAAATAAGAAAATAAGACCAATGTATCCTTTGACCTTCCTCTCTTCATAATATCAAAAACAATCAGTCTCTGTTGTTTTTCCCCCTCCTCTTATACCTTTCTTATTTCCTAAAGCAGATGTTCGTCATATGCCCTCTTTTCTTTTTTGTGGCTCTCCTTTCCAATGAGGCAGTTTTGATTATGTTTCACCTCCATTCTCCTCCTCCTGTGTGTTTGTGTGTGTGTGCTGTATTGGTATTCCAGCCGATTCCAGTTTCCCCAGAGAAATTGGCTTCCTTTGATGGGCCAGGGAAAAACCACTAAAAGGGAAGCTTTGACTTTCTCTTGCTTTTCTTTCTCTCTGTCTCTCTGTTTCTTCACCCCCCCTTCCCACTCCCTCTGCTACCGTCTTTCTTTACACTTACTTCTCTCCTACTCATTCTTTTCACGTTGAATTCTTGATTCCTTTCTGAAAAATAAAGAACTCCTCTTTCTTGCTTCAGTCCTCTTCACTCAGCTTGTAAAGGCACAGGCACAGCTTAAACACTGTAGCTTAACACTTACTTTCAGTTATTTATCACATTTCCTTTGACATGGGTTTGTGTGTGAGTGTATGCTTTATTTGCAATAAAAGGCACATTGAATATTTTATTATTTATTTATTTTTTTTGCATACTGTGATGAATCCTTGGGATGAAAGCAAAGCCTAGAGCCGCTACAGGAGGTAAATTGAGGTAAATTGCATGATTAAGAAGATAAAATAGGGACAAACATGAAGCCCATTTGTGACGCAGTGGGGTTTGTGTGATTTACATGCATCTTTATTTGTCAGTTCCTCATCCTTTTAAAGGCACACCATGGGAATGGAGGTGTGCTACACACAATGACCTGTGTTGCTTAATTATTCCGTGTGGTCTAGTTCCTTTACCTTTGAGCACAAGCATGTGCTAAACACTGACGTCAAACTGTTAATAAAGAGACTGAGCAGTCACTTTAGTTCTTTACATGTTGATCATTGATAAATATTAGTAAACTGAGACTATCATTACACTTATAAGGTCTTTAATAGGTTAGGTGAGAACACAGTGGTCAAGATAGCTGATGTTTATCTAGCAAAAGCAACTTTCAGAAATAGGTAATTATCTGTCATTAAATAGCTCCATTTACAGTAACAGATCCTTGTAATTTGAACTAAAGATAATTTCATGTAATTAGCAGGAGCTACTAAAGGAATTAAAACATTAAAAAGGGAAGGTAAGAGTTAATAGAAGTTGCAAGTGCCATGTACTTTCCTCTGCATATCGTACAGAATGTACCTGCTGCAATAAAAGGTTGGCCAAAACAGAACATTGAGATTTATAAAGGATCCTACATTAATTATAAATCCCATTTCTGATTTTTTTTTTCTTTGTATAGGACATGGGTCCTACCAGCATGCCCTCTGTGCCCCTCATGGTGGGGTGCGGGGTCTCCTGCACTGCTCTGCTCATCCTGCTGCTAATCTACGCTGCCTTCTGGAGGTGAGTACACACACCTGCACACATAACTGATGGTGTTTTGCCAACGTCTGTTCTCAGCTGTGATTTCCTTCCCATTCACACAATAAAAACTACAAATTCACAAAGTTTACCGAGGAACAAATGGTTTAGCTACAGCATGGGATGGTCATGATTAGCTGTCTTTTCATTTTTTGTTTGTTTGTTTTAGTAAAACATGGCAGATGGCAAAATCAAGCTAATGACTGCTGTTTTCAAAATGTCGCTATTCAGCCAATCGCCTGTCAGTAATACTTTGTCCTCTTTTATGCTTCATGTCATTGTTTGACTTTTTTTCTCTCTCTCTTCTGCTCGGTAGGTATATTCGATCAGAGAGATCAATCATCTTGGTGAATTTTTGCCTCTCCATCCTGGCCTCCAATTTATTGATTTTGGTGGGACAATCTCAAACGCTCAGCAAGGTAAAGCATAGCCACGCGAGTTCACAGGCATTTCACCTGACCAGGCCTCTTTTAATGCTTTCAGAAACATATACAGGGTTCCGCAGTACACAAGGTTAATGCAGTGGAGTTCTCAGAGTAGCAGGCTGGTATTTTTGGCCAACTGCACTCTAAGTTTTCTGACTAAGCAAGGTTTCACTCTGTGGTGGTCAATATCGATCAAACATACTCGAGCCAGATTGAACACTATTTCCTCTACACAGTACGTGCTTTATCAGACTCCCTTTTTCTGATTGTTTCCTGTTTTTTTGTGAGGGTCCAATTTCTCTCTACCTATTCTGTTACAAGCTTTTTATGTTTTGAAAGATGCCTTTAACTCAACCTCTCTTTTTTTCTCGATACCTTCACTTTGTTTCCCCTTAGGGCCTCTGTACTGTGACTGCTGCCTTCCTGCATTTCTTCTTCTTGGCTTCCTTCTGCTGGGTGCTGACTGAGGCGTGGCAGTCCTACCTGGCCGTCATTGGCAAAACCAGATCACGACTCATCCGCAAGCGTTTTCTGTGCCTCGGCTGGGGTGAGCGCTCACACTCTTGAACACTTAAGCTTTTACTTCGGCAGCTAATTTCTGATTCTGTTTAAGTCTTAATGCCCAGTCACCAGAAAGTAGCACAGCAGGACTCATGTGCTTGTCTTTGAAACATTTAGTTCAACAAGCTCAGTGACCATGGAGCTAAACACCCTGCTAGATGTTTAGCTGAAGCTGGATAGTTTAATGTTTCCTCACTGAATACCCTCCACCAACTCCAGTCTGCAGCGGCTCACAAACTGTGTCCACCTAATAGATCTGTTGTTGTAATAAAACCTACTCTTCTCTCTTTTCTGTTAGTAAAAGTTTTCACACCCAAACTGAATGGAGCAGCCTGATCTGCATTCTGCTCTTTGGGATTTAGCTTGATAATAAAAGTTTGCTAGTATTTCTTCTTTTAGCTATCATGTGTGACAGCCTGTGGTGACCATGCCCTGCCTTCTTTGGATAAAAACACAAAACATAGTCTATATCAAGTTATATTTCATCGCAAAATGATAATTAGTATGATAGCTAACTTTTTTTTTCCAAACGCTGCAGTGTTAGCTAGCTTGTTTTGTGACTTTTTAGCCATGACAACACAAGTCAGGTGTAACTTACTGTTTCCAAAGGCTTCTGATATTTTCCTCTCCATGATTTGCCTCAATTACATAGAATGTTTTTAACTTTTGTGGCAAAATCAGAATGAGTGCTCACTTTGTGCCAGGAAGTTGGATAAACAGTTAAATATAAAAAATTAGTTATTAGCCTGTAAAATGTCTAACTTGACAGTAGAACTGATTCCTACATTTGGAACACATTCAAGGGAAAACTTAAAAGTTTAATTTAACCAACCCTGATAAGAAAATAAAGAAAAGCTGTGTAACACTGAATGCATACATGGTGGTTCGTATATCTTTTAAGAATGTATTTAACAAAAGCAGCTACTAGGCCTACACCAACTACTTTAACTTTCCTTTTAAATTGTATTAGTGTTGTTCTCCCCTGGCAGTTTTCTGTGCATATTCTGTAAACCTGCATTGGAAAACTCCTAAAATGAGCCTTTTTATTTGTTTTACTGAATGCAATATCCATCCAAAAAGAAATGCATATCCTAGCACTGAATACAAGAGGGCGTATTCTGTATAATTATGGCCAGAACATGTGAGGAAAATGGGACGCATTGTGACCAAAACCATTTTATTTTTTATAATGCTTGTCTTTGTTTATTTTTGTTATTGAGCTGTGTTTTTTCACACAGTTTCTTTGATGGTTTTGAAGCAAATTTCAAATGGACATCTGAAGAACTGTGGTTCAGTTTTCAGATTTGAAAAATTCACAAGTTATTACATTAGATAACGTAGTGGCATACACTACTCTTAGCTGTTAATCAAAACGTTTCGAGCTGTTCATTTTACTGAAAATCTAGTCTATCTCTGTGTCCCGGAGATTTATTCAGCAGTCCAATTGAAGATTTTCTTGAGAACTGGGTGCTGATTGAGCCACAGTTGTATGACATGCATTGGTGATGGAGAGCTGCAAGACAATATTATGTAAAATGAAATGTAACAGCTTATTATGTTGCAGTGTTGAAATTGTTGCCTGTGTTATGCTTAACAATCTTCATTCCCTTCATTCTTGTTATATCCCATTTGTCTTTTTTGGTATGCAATTATTTGCCGCTTGATTTCCCAAAAGCCATTCATTACAGCCTCTAATGTATTTTTTCTTTTTTTTTTTCTTTTTGGTAATTCAGGCAGATATCAATTTTCTCATGCATACTCATTTATATAAGGCATCATACTATGAATTCAGAGTGAAGGTGATGTAACTTCTCTGTGCCATTCAGCTGTACATCACTTCTCTTATTCAACCTCTGTGTCACTCTATTATGCCATCCCCTCAATGTACTACAACCTGGTGCAACAGGCACCTGGGATGTTAGGGGGATAATCAAAACGCATGATAACATCTGCACAACCCTAGCAAGATGCTTTGCGATAGCCCTGCAAATACAACCACATGCACAAACACACAATCTGCTCATTTCGCCCCTGTATTGATCCCACCAGTCTAATCTGCCAAGTTACTGATGCCCTTACCTGATAGAGGCACAGATTGTATAGACTGTTCTACAAGTCACAGATGGAGAGATACCAACATGGTGAGTGTGTGTTGGATTTACAGTGTCTGCAGCGGCTCCAGCAGAATTTTCCGACACACTCTAGAGACACACATGACATGCGTGAAACAGCTGAGCGGAGCTGAGGGGATCAAACACGTTATCCTCCTCGTGTCCGTTTTGCAATTTTCTCCCCAAATTATCTGATTGAAATCAGTTGCCATGGAAACAGGAGATTTGGGGTGTGACTGTATCCATGTTTGAGTGTACCAGCTTGAGATACAGGTGTGTGTTCACCATATTATTTGTATGTAAACACTATAGCTGATGTTGTTGATGAGTCGTTGAAACTTAGCGTGTGGCGGTTAGTGAACCGGTCCGGCTCTCCACCGTCTTATTTATTAATGTTAATGAGACTTTTTTTCTAATTGCTTTTCATTTGCTGCCATAATCACTGCTTTGTTAATTACATGAATATTTCAGAGCCAAGCTCATTACAGGCACAGCATATTTCCTTCTTTTACTGGCACGCATTCTGCAACACTCAGTCTTTCCTTCTCATATGCACACATGCAGACACACACAAAACTGCTTGATTTAGCTAATTAATGCATGACTTGTTGACCACTACTGGCTGATATCTCACTTTTTTTCTCTTTCTCTACCCGGAATGCTCATATTCTCATGCTGCATGTGAAGGTCTTATGTGATGGTTACACTTCGAGCCTGCAAATGAACAGACTCTGAGGGTTATCTTCAGTCAGTTTCAGTCATATATGCACATGTTATGCACTATTGCAAGGCTGCTTTGCATTTGAATGGAAGGAACCTCATGTAGCTGTTCACACGCGAGAATCTTATTTTGCCGACATGGTTCATCGTCCCCATTAAGGCTTCCTTTTATCCCCTGTCCCAGCCTTTTGATCTTTCTCTCCCTCTGTTTGTCTGCAGGTCTTCCAGCCCTCGTAGTTGCAGTGTCTGTGGGTTTCACCAGAGCGAGAGGTTATGGCACAGCCAGCTAGTGAGTATTCTGCTGGACCTCCTGCCTTGTTTTGCATGCTAATCGCCACTTAATTAGGATATCATCACTTAATATTTATCCCTAAATTGAGTCCTGGTTTATTTTAAAGACGTCTCTGAAAATAGTGTTAAATTAAATACAAAGTTCCCAAAAGAAAAAGCCTGAATATTTATCATTTATCAGTAAAACCATACAATTTTCTCCAATTAAATTTCCATGAATATTAATACAATTAATATTAACAATCATATGCCCCACTTTAAAAGAAAAATAAGCTATTGCTATTTATTATTTTTCATTAATATTTTCCATCTTTTCATTTCTGTTTTACAAGAAACTTTAGTAGTAAAATCCCCATTATGTCAGATTTCAGTGGTCCAATATTCAACTAAATAATGAGGAGCATATTTTTTAATAATGGCCTTCAATCATTGTTGCAGCCTCAATCTCAAACTAAAAAGAAAAAATACATGTATTAACAAAATAATTAAAAAGGTTTTTGATTAGTAAAAATGATTTATTTAGGAGAGTATTGTTTTGAAATCTTGAGAGTTTTTTGTATTTGTTGTTTTTCTTTCTTTGTTGGGTTTTCTTCAATTCATTTCATTAATTTAATATATATTTAACTTCCTTATGCTGCCATTTGCTATGATAGTTTACCATTTACTTCACTTAAATTATTAATAATGCAGCAGCTTTGATTTCATTTTTTTTTCTTTGTAATTTTCTCTATTTTTGGTTGAGTTTCGGATGACAGGGGTTTTAGCACGCTCTGATGACATCACTTGAGGACATGTTTATTCTCATTAACTCTCAATGGCTCTCACACCAAATTAAATTCACAGTTTGAGGATATATTTTGGGTTTTGCACTTAATACATCTGTTAAGCTCCAGGGACATTATTAACAGACAGAAGCACTTCCTCATACAATGAAATGTTGTTACCCTCTCCAATGAAATGTGATTCTTAATTTAATGTGTGTGAAGCGTGCTGTGGTTAAGGACTTGGCACCCAAGTCAAAATGTGAGCCCTGAATCTGTTTTGCTCTTCTCCTGTTTTCCCTGCAGCTGCTGGTTATCTTTGGAGGGCGGCCTGCTTTATGCCTTCGTCGGTCCTGCTGCTGTTATTGTGTTGGTGAGTCTGCATGGCGTTCTCTCTCTTGAAGAGATTCCCTCTCCACTCTCAGATCAACCAGCCACCCAACTCTCAGAGGTCACACATTTATTTCTGCAAATATTTTCCCTAAGTTAGCCTCCGGGCTCAGAGCTTTTAGATAGCTGTGTGTTAACCTCTGAGGATTTTCCTTGCCCTTCTCTGTCCCATGCAGATGCAAGCATACATAACCGCGATGTACACAACAAAATGATGAGCTGAGTGCTTTGATCCTTGAGTTTGAAATGTCAGCCCAGAAAAAAAACAAGAAAATAAAACTGAAAATGCGTTCCAGCAGACAAGAGCTTTTGGCAATGCAACATGTCTGGAATAAATTAGAGCCCAATTCTAGCCCTGAATCTTTCACTCTAATATGTACTTTTAAATCATGAGTCATAGACATAGCCATGTGAGTAACAGCATGAGCCACAAACAAAACAATGCCCTTTTTGTTATCACTAACTGCTATGATGCACTTTTTGTTACATTTTTTTCATTCATTTTTTTATTCAAAGTAGACCTAAATACAGCTCTACATCCTTCTGCAGCAAAACTGAGCTCATTGATTGCATCTCAGTGGTGTTTTAATCATCTGTTTTTGTGTGCTGTTTTATGTGGCTGAGCTAATTCCTCCTAAATGAATCCCTGGGTGGATATTTCCCCCACTAAGCTCGATAAGTGTGGATGGAGAATGCTAAACTTTAGTATGGTAATTGGAGCCACTGCTGATGCTGCTGTTGGGTGGCGCACAGGGGCTGGCACACTTACTGTGAAGCACATGTCAGACAGGAATTGTGGATCAGATAGTGTCACAGGTGTGTAGTGTTATGCATGTTTTTTTAACTTTGTTCTTAACTAGAGAGCTTTGACTCACTAGGGATTATCTAGTGCTGAATGTTTATTGGTATGATAATACAGTTACTTGCAAGGCCACTAATAATTTAAAGTTAAATAGTCAGAAAACTGCACTCAATTCAAAAATTAACCTTATTACTTATTTAACCATCACCTGAGGCATCCTCTGACTGTGGGAAATACAGTAGTCAAATATTGCATCTAGTCTTAATGGGTTAAAATCAGCATAATCTGCAAGTTCTGATCAAGGATTCTGCAAGAAGACATTAAGGTGCTGCTTCATCTAATTACATGCAAAATGCATGCATCCAAAGTTGTGAAATTAACATGTTATAATGAATCATTGCTTGGCATTTGGGGTCTTCATGTGTAAAAGGTTGCAGCAATTAAGTACAATCCAACAAGAGAATTGCTTAGAAGTTGTTTTTGTTTTTCTTTCCTCCATTTTTGTCTTTATAATGCTGCTCCAGCTGCGATGTGGTTTCCGTCCCCTTGGTGTTGTTGCTGGGGCCCCTCTCTAACAAACAGCTGTAACGAGAGTGGTACAGCAGCACAGACCTTCCCGCAGGACTCTTCTCTAATTAATGAACCTGGCCTTGGGCAAATACGAGAGCAGGATGGTGCTGACTCACAGGGCTGTGGCCAGACATGACTGGCATGACAACTGCGCTCACAATCTGGCGCATCGCAGTTAGTTGTCAACGATGACACACTCCTGAGAGTGGACAAGATCAGAGCAAGGAAGTGTTTTTAGCAAAGTGTGAAAGCTGCTAGATGAATCATACTGTAGATGTAGCAAAGAAGAAGGCTTCAAGCAAAAACCGGGCTTCTGCAGAAGCTGCAACAAAACGGGAAATGAAACTGACCACATGAAAGTAGAGACTTTAACCACTGAACTCGAAGGATTTCTCACAGCCATTTATTGAATATATAAAATTCTTCTTCTTTGCCAGGAGCTGCTCTTGTTGACAGCTAAAGGAACGAATCCATGCAGACTTTATTGAGTTTTGGAGCATGGAAAGAAAAGCAGTAAAAATGGTACATGCAGTATAGGTATGCAGAGCAGTGTGAATTTCACCTGTCACTGATGCGCCTCACTGCTGACATCCCAAAGAACACAAGCAGATGAATGATCAAAGACTCTGCAGAGAAACCCATAGCTGCTACAGAAAGACTATGGGTGGATGTTGAAAGTGAGGATTATAAGGAACATGTCACCAGCAAAGAAAATCTCCAGATGGACAGGATTTCCGATTCGAAGAGATCTACAAGCCTTTGCTCAGTCATCTGTGTGCAAATGTGTGTGTATGTGTGTGAATGTGTGCCTGTGTATGTGTCCAATAGAATCTGTATCACAGAGTCAGTAAAGCCAGATGTTTGGCAGAATTCACTATGAACTTCTCTTTAGTATGACAAGTAAGGAAGAGAAGCAATTATGTCCTATTTTCTTTTGATTACATGATGTTTTTTACATTTACATTTCTCTATTTAATTATTTACATATGTTTTATGTTTATTAATTGTTTGTAATTTACATTTAAATTGGTGCCTCTTTTTAATTTATTTTTACATAATTTATTATACATATTAATCTGGTTCATTTCCTTATAACTTGTTAGATTTCCCTTATATTTGCTATTTACCAGAAAGGGAAGAAAGAACAAAAAAAGAGAAAAAAAAACAAAAGAAAAAATGTCTTCTACTGTATAATAAAACAAATGGCAATGCATAATTTAGATCCTTTTTTGGGGTAAATGCTATTATCCAGCTGTTAAAGTTATGGTGAGGTGCCAACATCTTGCATTTAACCAGTAACCACCCAATTTCAAGCCAGATGTAATGTAATTTGGAAGATTAAAAAATAGTAGGGTTAAACATAAATAAATGCAATTACAAAATATTTTTCCTTAAAAGTATGTGAACAAATATATACAAAAAATAAATAAAAAAAACACACACATGGAAAACTATACAATTCTGTTACACTTGACACTTTGTACTGTAAGACACAGAGCACAGGGTGGGATGTTGCACATTGTAGTTAAGCTGGTGGCTGTGGTCGTTGTATAGAGTTCAGGGTGGTGATGGCTCTTGAAAAGAAGCTGTTTTTCCGTCTGTTTTTCCACTGTCCTGCAGGTTTCAGATATTGAGTCAGATGTGTTGGAGCAGGGAAAACATTTAGACCTGCAGAACCCGTGGCCCTTAAAGGAATTGAATAGTCCTGCTGTAGGCTTCATGGGATGAAGCAAGCCCCTTGACTCAACTCCATTCCTCTCTTCTGGGCCTCTTTTAAAGTCAGTTGTAAAAATTTGCACTGCCTTGAAAAAAAATATGGGCAGAAATTAGATTTGATAAGTGTGTTATTATTGTAAAAGGGAGCATATTTAGAAAGTGAACCTGATTTCTTACACTGTCACACACCAAACTGATGAAAATATACGTGACCATTATCAGAATTTCCAGACAGCTGACCCTGATCCCTTATTTCAACTCAGCGGATATCATGGGTTGGACTGGCCCAGGGTGAAATATCACTACACCACAAAAATGTTACAGTCAGCCAGCAGGTGTCCAAGGCACAGTTCTTCCTTTTTCTACAAACTCAACAAACCTTGGGTTGGAGTGTCACTTTATTTATTTATTTATTTATGAATTATTTCTTACATGGCCAGCTTATAAAAAATAGAAATGCATTTATTTGTGCAATTCCTGTTGGTCTGTCCATAGTGTAATAATAATTGACAAGTTGGAACTTAAAAGTCACCAAGAAAACACTAAAAACTAGCTGAATTTGACTAATTCTACTAGAGCCCAACTGATATGGATTTCTTTAGGTTAACTCCAATATTTGGCAGAAAAGAAATTATATTAATCGGCTGATTAATATAAAAAATATATACTAATAAAATAAGTTTCATTTTATTTATTTTATTTTAAATTCGGAGCGTGAATTTTTCTTTCTGTGGAGCATGCATTAATATCGCTCTATTTCTACTTAATGAATTTGTCTTTAGGTTTAGACCATAAGAGCATATGCTATGTATAAGAAATATAATGAGTGAAGTTTCTGGTAAAACATTATTTATCCAACCCACTCATGACCA